>JAXIVJ010000844.1:0-135000 GCA_036785665.1 Chirona hameri
GCACTCGTAGAAATAACACGCTAAACTTATTCGGTAGTATCTGAAACATGTCTGATCAAAAATTGCAGACACCTCGATTTCAACAAAAACATAGCAAGCGACAGATATAATTAAATCCATCCAGTTGCGAATCGTCTGAAGAACTCACTCAGACTGAGCGTCATTGCGAGCCCACACTCACCCACAGATATTCGAGCCGAATGCATGGCTGTATAAACCGCCGAACAACAGACACCGACACCGACACCGACAGACACGGGATCATCCAAACGCAGCTTTTTAAACACTCGACACACGACAGGAATTTAATAATAAATGCGTCGTAAAATGCAACAAGCAGCATAACGCACTTCGTCCACAAATAAACGCATAAAAATACGTTCGTCATTCTTCACCCAAAATCACCCAGATCGCTGAGCGGAGGGGCGCGTGTGACTGACCTGTCCCTGGATGAGCTGCACCTTGACCTCCTTGTCGGCGTTACCGCCCGTCAGCTGGCAGTACAGCTCCGGCTCCGACACGTCCTCTCCACAGGTGGCCGTCGCCGAGACCTCCTTCTTCTCGGCCAGGTTGAAGATGGGCGGCGTCAGCACCTGGCCGCGCACGGCCGCCCCGAGGGCAGCCAGGAGGAGGGCGACACGGCCCAACATCCTCACAGCTCCGCTCCCGGGACGAGAATGACGCGAGCCGGCCGTACCCGCCCTGTCCAGCCTGCCCGCGGCGGCCCCGCGGCAGCCCTGCCAGACGCCCGGGGGAGGGGACGGCAGAGACAGACTGGACGGCGGGAGACTCCCGCACATATCACAGACAGAGGGGTGGGCAGGGACTTGTGCGGAGATGAGAGTAGCTGGTTACGGGTCTATGGCCGATATGCATATGGCACGATTCCGATTACCTATACAGCTAATTACTGACTTCATTTGCGGGAAAGTTAAAAACCCGAAAGTGATACTTTGAACAAACTGTAAATTGAACAAATTTTAAATAGAACAAATTTTAAATAGAACAAATTTTAAATAGAACAAATTTTAAATAGAACAAATTGTAAATTGAACAAATTGTAAATTGAACAAATTGTAAATTGAACAAATTGTAAATTGAACAAATTGTAAATTGAACAAATTGTAAATTGAACAAATTGTAAAGAGCATATAATAAACTGACAGCCATATCACAAACTGCAGAAATGGCTCGTACCTCTTTCTCTTCACATTCGAGATGTTGTTCAATGTTCATTCAATATTCGTGCAACTATAAGAGCAATAAAGTGCAGGAATAAATCGTTCGGTAACGCTAGCAGCCGATGTCCGTCACCAAAATGGACGGTAAATACCAGACGGCCGTCAGTCTCCGGCTTCGTGTCGCTATTTATCGAGAGAGCGTCACACTCAGCATGCGATAAAAAAACAATTACAGATGCGGTCTGATATAGTGTCTTATCCAGTTTCGGTAAGTAAGAACATCATACATTTGCATTATTCAACCATCGCTACAGTTATACAGATAAAATTGCGTATGTTATGGAAAAAAGACAATGTTCATCGATCAATAGTTGGCCTTTTTTGCTTACTGCAGGACAAGTAATCCATTTTCAAGGAAATAAATATATACCAGTAAGGCGCCATAGTTGGTGATGAACGAGTGAGCGCGAAACAAATGTATGGTGAATTTCAACCCGATCGGGCAAGTAGTTTCTGAGATACAAAAAAGGTGCGCACGTGCGCACGTGCAGAGGCACCCCACCCATGACTTGTGGGTAGGCGTCGGCGGAGGGGTCCCTAACCACACACCAAATTTGAACACAAACGACTCAGCTGTTCCTGATATGTAGAATAGGGGTGTGCACGTGCGCATGTGCAGAGGCACCCCACCCCTGACTTGTGGAAAATTGGCGGCTGAGGGGTCACTAACTACACACCAAATTTGCACACCATCGGCTCAGCTGTTGCAGAGTTGTTGCGAGAAAACACTTTTCAACACCCCTCACGCGCCACGCGCCACGCGCAGTGGTAGCAGGGGCGTAGGAACTATGTTCAAGTTGGGGGGGGGGGGGGGGGGCAGGAGGCATTCTTAAGTCGATTCTTTCCATGCAACGCCCATAGGCGTAATGTTAAAATCCCAAATGTTGGGAGGGCGGCTGCCCCCCCCCCCCCCCCGGCTCCTACGCCTATGAGTGGTAGTCACCCTCATGAGTCGGTACCGGTCTCAAACAGGGTAGATTGGATGTGGCTGTTCAGAAAATAAGTCAGCTTGTCAATCGGACGTGTGGTTGCAGAGATATGAGCTTCTCAAAAGCGTCGCCACGGGCCGGGCCGGGCCGCTCATATTCAGATTTGTCCCATATACCACGGAAAGACGAGCGAGCGTTTCGCACTCGCTCGTAATTACTATTTGATAAGCGTCTGTAGCTGTCTGTCTCTCCGAAACGAATTCAACACAGTAAAGCGGCAGTTCTACATTGCAGTACCCCATTGCTATAAGCACGTGATGTACGTGATTTTAAGGTTTTCAAACGAGTTTACGGATGCTACCGAGTGGTGTATAATTCGTACATTGCCGACGCATTTGATACGATAGTTAGACAGTATCGTATCAAATGCGATATACGATAGTTAGACACATACGATAGTTAGTGTTAAAGGAAATAGTTCACCTTCAACATTAGTTTTAAACTGAGATAGCAGTTTTGTAGCCCGTGTTGGGAAACCCCTATCTGCAAGTTTTCTTGACTGAAAAGACTCTCCAGCCGAATATATTTGAGTTTTTGGCGAAGGAATGCGGTGCTGGCGAAAGAATGTTGTATTGGTTCTAGCCCGGGCAGAGGCTATACCATCAGCCAATCAGCTTGCAGCTGGTGCTAGCAAGCGAATCGCCGGCCGCCGGTTGGCACATCTCCAATACGAGCCTATCTTTACGCGACTACTTTCGAATCTGATTGGCTGAACCATTGTTTACATTCGCGTGACGTCAGGACTCTGACTCAGAGAGTATGCATATAGTTTTGATAAACAATACAAATTTACGGCCTTCTGTCCTGAATCGGCGCGATATAAGGCCATTTTTGACAATATAAAAATAAATTGTATTAAAAAATATAATCAAATCGTGTTGGGTAAAAAATTTCCAAGGTGAACTATTTCCTTTAAAGGAAATAGTTCACCTTCGGACATTTTTCCAGAACACGGTTTTATTATATTTTTAATACAGTTTCTTTTTTTCTTTTAAAAAATGGTCCTACATCGCGCCAATTCAGGACAGAAAGTTGTAAATTATTGATTTTATGGTGTGCGTTATTGGTCTGCGCATGCTCCATGGCAGTGCTGGCACTTTCAGACGGTACGGTACAACATATATGCGCCGTATTCCTTCGCCAAAAAGTCAAATATCTTCGGCTGGAGAGTCTTTTCAGCCAAGACAAGTTCCGGATCAGGATTTCTCAACACGGGCTACAAAACTGCTATTTCAGTTAAAAAAAACATGTTGAAGATGAACTATTTCCTTTAAGCAGTGGCGTCGCCACGGTTTCAAAACTTGTACGGACACACCACGGCCGGACGTACAGTTGCCGACGGGTTGCCGACCAGCTCTACCCCCTCCCCTCCCGATCAACCACTTTTCGTGGGAATACGCCGATGGATTTGCCCCCCCCCCCCCAGCAAAACAAAACACGGCTAGATCCGCCCGGAGCAGGGGGAGGGGTAGGACGTGATCTTTTGCAGGGGTATATCTGGATAATTTAGTCAAATAGTTCTAGAAAAACGAATCGCTGAAAGTGGGGCGGCCATGGCCTACTAACCTCCTTGTTTCTACGCTGGTGACATTTTCGCTCGCGTCAATATTGAGGTCACCAGATATCATCGAAGGTCAAATTGCCAAGTTTAGGACGTCGCTCCAGAAACACCCCAAATATCTCAGGAACTATGATAGCTTGGAACAAACGGAGAAACCTAATCGAAAGCTCTTGAAAAAATGTGATCGCTTAGGTGTCCTCAAATTGTATACAAGTTCAATACTTCATAGTTTAGGCTCCAGAGGTAACCAGAGGTCATGTTGGCATTTTCTTCCCAAAAGTTGTTCGTGTATACTGCATAACTTTTTACCTAATAAAGACAGGGACATAATTTTAACGCCATCGTGTTTGCCTCGTCAATACGATCCGAACCGTACTTATGGTGACCGGATCGGGTCAAGTTAAAAATATGACCTCATAGGGTTGGTCATTTGGTGACCCAGGTTGGTCATGTAACAAGTTCCATATGGGGAGACGCATCTCGACGAGATAAACACTGTGGTATCAGTCACACGTATTTAGCTAGCACCGGGAGCGCTTGGCTTTGATGCAGCCGTGCAACCAACCAAACCATATAATGGCTTTGCTTTCTATGAGACCTTGACGTGCAGAACATGACGAAGCTCTTGAAGGAGCTCTTGTCGACTTGAAGGAGCTCTCTAGCTCTCCCGTTTGTTCCTTGCATTTCTTAAAATGTCAGGAAGCACATCCAAACGCCCACCTCCCAGCACGGCGCGGGCTAGACCTGTGCTGGGCTGATACAAGTAGCAAAAAAAAATGGAGGAAAACATGCAATTTTTTATTCTTTGCCCTGGGACGTTGTTTGAACGCAAATTTTTCATGTTGTGCTTGGATCCACGTAAAATAAAACGCGCGTGCATCAGTGTTGTGAGCGCCAGGAGGAAGCCAAATACAGTTCAGTAAAATTACGGCCTGACAATTTATGTTACTGGACTAGTGACCAACATGAGAGTATTTTGTTTTGCTCCCTCGCGTATTTCGCAATATCTTGTAAACTACCGCCAATATCGTCCCCAAACTTTCAGTATCCGCTTTCACATCAAGCACCGCTCACGAAACGGCTAAACGTTTTATCAATGACAAGGGCAAAATGTCAATGCCACTTGCCATTTTCGCACATACTCCTATTTCGAACTCCAGACGAAAACCGTTAACATTTCATTCCAACTGGCCATTTATGCGTTTAGGTTGGGGAGGGGACAATAAGACGCTTTTTCTGTTAAGCAATAAGTTCAATGCATAGCGGTAATTCGTCACGATTCGTCACAAATGGTCCATCTGAAGATAATTAGAATATAAACATTCCAGGTATCGATATCTCGTAATTCTGCACCTTAAAGGAAATAGTCCACCTTCAACATTAGTTTTAAACTGAGATAGCAGTTTTGTAGCCCGTGTTGAAAAATCCTTATCTTGACGGTTTTCTTGACTGAAAAGACTCTCCAGCCGAAGATATTTGACTTTTTGGCGAAGGAATGCGGCGCATATATGATATACCGTAGCGTCTGAATTGTGCCAGCACTGCAGGGAGCATGCGCAGACCAATAACGCACACGATACAATTAATAATTTACAACCTTCTGTCCTGAATTGGCGCGATGTAGGACCATTTTTAAAAAGAAAAAAAGAAACTGTATTAAAAAATATAATAAAATCGTGTTCTGAAATTTTTCCCGAAGGTGAACTATTTCCTTTAATGGTTCCGCAAACTTGTACGGACAGTCCGTACAAGTTTTTGGAGGTTCGCCAACTTGTACGGACACTGTCCGTACTGTCCGTAGTGGTGGCGACGCCCATGGTGTTAAGAAATATTTTACCGTAAAAAAAAACAGTTTACGGATACGAGTTTTACATCGCTTCACTCCAGTCGAAAGCCAATCAGATCCGACCACGGATACTACAGTGCCAATGAAAAGCAATTCCATGGAATCACTGCGAAACGAAGGTCATCGACATACGGTACGGCATATATCAATGAAGATATACGCTAAGCCGGGGTGGAGTTTTCACGGGTTTAACGGGTGTATAACGGGTGCCATAGGTGTTCCACGGGTATAATGGGTGAGTGCCGGCTATAACGGGGTTATCACGTGTTCCACAGGGACACAACGGGTACTACGGGTGTATGTCGGGCACCGTAGTTTTTTGACGGGTACTTCGGGTGTATGACGGGTACGAAAACGTATTATAGGTACGACAGCTGCCACGGGTAGTACGGGTTATCAATCCCTAATTGCCTATCACTGGCTTGCACCACCACTTGACACCAGTAATCGCCCAGCGGAGCGGACGGGTGAGCACTAGTGGTACCTATCGCATGATTTCTTATTATGCATGCATAATTTTATTTAAATAAATTGGGTGAGGGGCATGTTCTGGGATAAATGGGGTAGCCTATTATCTGCCTCTCAGCCTAAACTTATTCGAACTCGAACCAGACATCTAAATATTAACCCTATTAGTGGCAGGGGGGGGGGGGCAGATTTTGCCCACCCTCATGTTTTTCTCAAATATCTCCGAAATGGCTGGAGGTAGGCTTTTGCAATTTGCTGCCTTTTCCTAAAACTAGTCTGGGCAGATTGTCTGATAATTTAAAGACGAAAGCTTGAACAGGGGCGGTTCCATGACTTAGTATTTTGGAAGGTTCTGATCGGAAACTGTGTTTTAGCGTGACCTTCATGGAACAAAACCGTTGGCATTTTCAAATGTGACCAGAATATATCAATTTTTTATTAATTTGCAGTCGATTCGTATAAGTTTGGTCAAAATCGGTCTATAGAACAAGGAGTTATGCAGGATTAAAAAAGTTATAACATTGGTGAATTTTTACCCTCTTGTCACCACAATGTTAAAAAATTTTGACTTTTTTTTAGAAATGTACATCAGTCTGAGGAGAGTCAAACCTGTTTGAATTTTGAAAATCGGACTAGTAGATTTCGAGATCTCCGGGTGGAACGAATCCGCCCCCCCCCCCCTGCCACTAATAGGGGTAGCCAAGAGCCTGTCACTAATAGGGTTAACCCGCCATTAACTGGGGGCGTTTAACGCTCCCCCCCCCCCCCCCGATGAACTTTCGTAATAGCTCAAAAACCAATAAGACTATCAACGTGACACTTCGGGTACCTTTTTCTACATCGATTTTACGTTTTCTCTGCAAAAATGAAGCGATTTCGTCGATTTTTTCTCTCGAGATATAGCCAATTTAGTGACGTCACTACACACGAGTTTGACACAAAAATCAGCTAAACTAACAGACCGTACAAATGCATATTTCGAGAAAATGCAATCCAAAAACGTCAAAAGATAGCAATATCAATTTAATAGGGCAATAATAGGGCAATAATAGGGCTACAACATGGCTATCTCGAATTTGTGAAAATTTGGGTTTTTGACTCCTAAAAATAAAATAAAAATATTTTTTTGGGGGAAAAATTGCCCACAATTTGTTTTCTTCTTCTCAAAGATATTTAAAAAAACGGAATATGTCAGAGCACCACATTGGGCAACTACCATACCAAATTTAAAAATGATATTACCATTTTTAACCCTCGCCCTACGGAAGCTTTTTTCATCTTCGCCCTACGGGGGGGGGGCTGACAGCCCCCCTGTTAACTTCCAAACCAAGCAACTTAGATAAATGCAGTAAGAACCAGCATGTTGCCTGTCATGAGAGGAATCTAATAGTATGCGATTTTTAGGTTTCAGGTCAACGGGTGACCATCCAGGTCAAGTGAATGACCTCAGATTTACCACGTCCAGAACAGCAATTTTCTCTTCAGAAAACCTCAAAATTAGAAAGTGATAAATGTAAATAAAAAGTCATGTTCCTAGACCAGTTTTGGCTCAGAAATACAAAAAAAAACTAATTATTTGTTCGTATCTTGTCAAAAAAAAGTCAAAAAAAGTATTAAAAAAATGACGTCATCAGTTTCTTACACTTAGGGAGCCATCACTCAGTCAAAAATGAGGATATTGCTTTGACATTTGGTATGGGTATTGTCCATACTCAGGTCTCTCACATATATTCCGGTTTTTCTAACATCATCGAAAAAATTATTTTGTGGGGATTTAAAAAAGTGCTATTTTTATTTTAGGGGTCAAAACCCCAAAATTTTGACAATCTGAGATTGCCATTTTAAAGAGAATTCCATTTTGTATCTTTGGTGAATTGCGTCTGTAATTTCCTTTAAAACTCTGTTTTCTACCATTTTTCAAATATTTATCGTTTTTCCACCAACATGACGTCATCAAAACATGATTATCTCCCAAACTACTCAACCAATTTCAATCAGACTTTTTACAGCATACGTATAATTGTTGGAAACTCAGTTACCGAAAATTTCAGCAAGATGCACCGTATGTGTAAAAAGTTATTCAAGAAAACCTCAGGGGGACCTGTCAGACCCCCCCCCCCCCCCCCCGTAGGGCGAGGGTTAACTGACTTATGGCATCTAAAGTATGGGTAACTCATTAAGTCATATTTTGAAATTGCGTTTTTGTTTTGCTTTTGTTGACCAGATGCAGACAAATAAATGCCAGCACTGTATTTCTGAGACTACTGGTTGAACTGGTCTAGAAACATGCCTTTCTTATTTAGATTTATCCATTTCAAATTATGACCTTCCGTGACATGACTTTGACCTGCACTTGACACTAACTTCACGTAAATGAAGTCAGGTGGTAAAATGACTATCACTATCGAATTATACATGGAAAATAGCCCAAAAAACATGTGTTGCATGACTTTCGTAGATATTTTGCGCATAGTGACCTTTTGTGACCTGACTTGCCAACAATCTCACTTTAGCTCATGCGGGATGTGTATCATACCTTTGAAAGCACTTTGGGCGATCATGGTCGCAATCGAAGGCTTTGCATGGAAATTATGGCCCATACACTCAAATACGTCGATTTTGACATTTTACCTGACTGTGACCTGACTTTGACATTTTTGAGTGTGCTTTATATTCATCTTATTGAGAGCTTTCAAATGCCGCCTTGCGCGTCTCGCTGCGATCATTGGTTCGGAAGATAACCAGGGGGACGTTTAATGCCCCCTCCCCCTCCCAGTCAATGGCGTTCTGCTGAGACCCCAGTCAATGCCAGGTTAAACTTCTATGTCGCATATCTCAATACGCAAATACTTGGTAAACAAAATTCCATTCGCAGCATTGCACGTGCGAAACTCTGCATACGCGTTTCTTCATAACGGCGATCTAGTCCGTGGGTTGATAACGCGATTTTATTCCAGGAAATATATACGTCATGTTTCTCTGTCTACGTTCACGACCCCTTGCCAGCGTTACTTCTTTGTATTTCAATTCTACACTTTGCCAAAAAAATAACATAACAACAAAATAAAAACAATAAAATAAAAACAATAAAATAAAAACAATAAAATAAAAACAATAAAATAAAAACAATAAAATAAAAACAATAAAATAAAAACAATAAAATAAAAACAATAAAATAAAAACAATAAAATAAAAACAATAAAATAAAAACAACAAAATAACATAAATAACAGGGCGGTCGGCCGGCCAGAGATGGACGTCCCGAAGAACCCATCCCACGCCGCCCCATCGTCACTTCTTAAAGCCATGCCGCCAGCCGCCAGTCACGCTGGCCGCCGGAACCCGGGCCTCTTCTCACAACCACACAGAGCGGCCTGGTGCGATTCTCGGCACGACTAGGTCCCCGGAATGGCCACTGACTGACCGGGAGAGGGCGTGAGGCCGACACCAGGAGCAGGAGAGGACAGGAGACGACGCTCAGGAGCAGGCGAGGCCGATCAGGAACCCGCCGGCGAAGCCCGCAGCCACGTACTTATTCTCGCTGGCGAACTTCTTCACCTGAAATGGAAGGGCACGAGTCAGGAGCGTTGCTAGAGCCTTGCAATGGATGTTTAATGTTAAAGGAAATAGTTCACCTTTAACATTAGTTTTAAACTGAGATAGCAGTTGTGTAGCCCGTGTTGGGAAACCCCTATCTGCAAGTTTTCTTGACTGAAAAGACTCCAGCCGATTTTTTTTTTGGCGAAGGAATGCGGTGCTGGCGAAAGAATGTTGTACTGGTTTTAGCCCAGGCAGAGACTATACCATCAGCCAATCAGCTTGCAGCTAGTGCTAGCAAGCGAACCGCCGGCCGCCGGTTGGCACATCTCCAATGCGAGTCTATCCTTACGCGACTACTTTCGAATCTGATTGGCTGGACCATTTTGTACATTCGCGTGACGTCAGGACTCTGACTCAGAGAGTATGCATATAGTTTTTATAAACAATACAAATGTACGGCCTTCTGTCCTGAATCGGCGCGATATAAGGCCATTTTTGACAATATAAAAAGAAATTGTACTACAAAATATAATCAAATCGTGTTTGGTAAACAATTTCCAAGGTGAACTATTTCCTTTAACAACAAAACACAAGAAATGGACGTCGGCCTTGAAATATGTATACACCAAGTCATCAAGTTTCATTTGAAACACAACGTTTGTGCCATCAGCCCAGGGGGTGTCATGGCTATCTCGGTAACGTGTCCACCCTGTCCCATGGCGTCATTTTCCAGCTCGATTTCCACCAATGGGGTGGCCGAATCGGGAGAAGCGTATTTCCTTTCGTAGACCGTCTCGTGGCACTTCTTGGTCTACCAAAAGAATTACGCCTTGACCAGGCGCGGCCGCCATGTTTATATACGGTGGCGCATTCGTCACTCAACGATCTTCAACATAATTGTAGGTGAAAGAAGTGTAATCCAGATGTAAAAATACTTTCACCTGATATATACTACTACAAAGTATCCTCAAGTCACCTTACTTCATCAACAACCAGGTGAAATAATACAAAATTCGCACTTCAACCAAGAACAGCAGCCAGCGACAGTTCCCCGTTGCCAAAATCCAAACATTGCCTTATATGGGCATGAGCCTCTCTCGGTTGCATGCCTCGCTTTGACATCGTCTAGCGGCTCACCCTTGCAATTTAGGAGAAAATGTCCCAAAAGCGAGCTGTAGAGGACGTTTCAGTCTATCATTTAGTGCTCAATTGATCCCCCCTGGCACCTAAGGTATGCAAATGGTAGGACGCGAAAGTAGGCCGATTTAACACTATTTGAATAGGGAGCGTGTGACGTCACGTGCCCGTGACATCACGCATTTCGCTGCCTACCCCGGACGGGTCTACCTAGTCTCTATGGCCTTGCCATCAGCCATCAGCAGCCGCCGAAAGTGACGTCAACACTTTCAGCTGACCACTGGCAGTGACGTTGATATGCTCCAGGCGATGCATCTACGAAGCAACAACACCATTATCCAGGCGTTAAGGCATTTTGCCGATCAATTCAAGTAACACTGCAAGATTACACAGATGTCCCGGAATAATCCCTGAACAAAATACGGTGAAATGAGTCAAAAACCGTCAAACGTATCCACCGAGGACACTTCCCTCCCGCTGCAACGTCACCCCTGGTCACCAAACCTCCCATCCAGCGTCAACACCTCACTAACTCACTAACAGTTACCACAGAGACAAATCACCATCACTCGTACTGACCTCGCCTACTGCTCCGGGCGCCGCGGTCTTCACATCATCCTGCACGTTCTCGCCGATCTCCCTGATATCATTGTTGACCTTCTTCCAGTTGTCACTGATGTAGCCCTTGTGGTAGGCCACCTGCATCACCAGCAGGGAGCCGCCCAGCGTCATCGCCGCCACCTTTCCCACCTTCACTCCCAGATAACCCGTCGCCCTGCGGGGAGGCAGCGAGAGGTTAGTACGGACGTAGGGCAGTATACCCTGCCACCCTGTAAGGACATGAACCGGTTAGCGGATACATTGAAGCACACAACACGGCGGAAGCAAGCATAACACATAAACGTGCAATAGCCTATACACGAAACAGCGCCATCGAATTGACGAGGAAGAGAATCTGTCAGTACATCGAAAAATATCAAACACCATTTCATAGATAGCAATGCATACAAGCATTGCTGAATGTGAAAAGTATGAATTTGAAAATTAACAGTTTTACTTTTCACGTGCAATGCAACTTTCTTAGAAGAAAGCGTAATGTAGTGATCGCCTTTTCGCCGCTACACCATAGTAGCCACCAGTGGGAGCGTCATGGCTGTGAATGTTCAGCGCTCACCATCCGGCGGTGGCGCCCCAGCCGAGCTGTTTGTAGGTGGAGCCCCGCTTCACGTCGTCCAGCGCCCGCCTGAACAGGGTCTGCCCCTCGGCCGCCGCCCGCTCCACGTGCAGCACGGCGCCACTGTCACCGTTAGTAGTGGCTGACGGCATCCTCGCAAATGTCCGTCACCAAAATGGACGGCAAATACCGGACCGGACGGCCGTCAGTCTCCGGCTTCGTGTCGCTATTTATCGAGAGAGCGTCACACTCAGCATGCGATAAAAAAAAAATGTAAAGATAACAGTCTGCGAGTGTCTCATCCAGTTTCGGTATGCTTAACGATAGTAAGACATCATAAATCTGCATTATTCACAGTTATACAGTGAAAATTGCGTATGTTATGAGAAAAAAAGACAATGTTTATCCATCAATAGTTTTGTTTTTGCTTACAGGACGAGTAATCCATTTTCAAGGAAATAAATGTTACCTACTGCATAGTTTCTCCTTATGCATGATGGCATGATCAAAAATGTGAGAAAGGAGCATGTTCTGTGAAAAATGGGGTAGCCAGTGTCAGCATAAACTTATACTAACGAAACAGACATCTCAATTTTAGAAGGCTCCTATATCGCATATCTCAATACGCAAATACTTGGTAAACAAAATTCCATTCGCAGCATTGCACGTGCGAAACTCTGCATACGCGTTTCTTCATAACGGCTCTAGTCCGTAAGTTGATAACGCGATTTTATTCCAGGAAATCTATAGGTCATGTTTCCCTGCCTACGGTCACGACCCCTTGCCAGCCTTACTTCTTTTTATTCCAATTATAGACTTTACAAAATAACAATCAGGGACAAATCGAAGAGTGCAACCCATACGAAAAGATACCGCGAAGTCAACACCTACTCTACTCTAACATTAATATAACGTTATCAGTCGTCAGTGCGCGTCGAACCCTGGAAAAATTGCATTGAACTAATCATTTATTGACACTACTAGCGAGGACAAAGTGAATTCAACAGACGGCAATGCAGGGAAAATATACACCTGTTCAAACAGACACGTAAGTGTGCAATGTGCATTCATACCACACCAACCCTTCATCTGGACACAGCTGAATCAGTTGATCTCGCGCAGCCCTGCCGCGCATTAGTAAAGCAGCCAGTCGGCGGCATTCCATCACAGAGGGGCCAACGCAAGGCTATATAACGGCCAACGTCTTTAGCGCCCCACCAGCAGCACCTGATCGCCAACACCAGCCGAGGGTGTCGGACGGCACAGGTCCATCCTCGAGTGCCGAGGCACAGGTCAGACCCCACTGTATTGTCCTTCGAATGACTAACGATTGAGTAGTCCTGTTGCATTGATATCACTCAGTGTCTTGTCACGGCATCACTATTGGTTGGAAGGTGCCGAAATAATCCCCCAACCAAGTGAGTAAGTACATAGGACGATGGACACGGGATATTGTCTGCATCTAAGGAAGCTTCACGAGAAAAAAAATCACCCGCAGACTTAAAAGTCACCAAAAGAAAAATGTCTGGCCCACTATCCGGAAACAGATCATTCGTCTTTATCAATCAGCATCACACAACACATCAGACTTTGATTATAAAGCCTACAACCAAGGAAGCCCCTGGCAAGAGATAACACCAGCGGGGCAGTCGGCCGGCCCGAGATGGGCGTCCCGAAAAAAACATCCCACGGCGCCCCATCGTCACTTCTTAAAGCCATGCCGCCAGCCGCCAGTCACACTGGCCGCCGGAACCCGGGCCTCTTCTCACAACCACACAGAGCGGCCTGGTGCGATTCTCGGCACGACTAGGTCCCCGGAATGGCCACTGACTGACCGGGAGAGGGCGTGAGGCCGACACCAGGAGCAGGAGAGGACAGGAGACGACGCTCAGGAGCAGGCGAGGCCGATCAGGAACCCGCCGCCGAAGCCCGCAGCCACGTACTTATTCTCGCTGGCGAACTTCTTCACCTGAAATGGAAGGGCACGAGTCAGGAGCGTTGCTGGAGCCTTGCAGTGGATGTTTAATATTAACAAAACAAGAAATATACGTCGGCCTTGAAATATGTATACACCAAGTCATCAAGTTTCATTTGAAACACGTTTGTACCGTCAGCCATCAGTCGCCGAAAGTGCCGTCAACACTTTCAGCTGACCTGACTGCCAGTGACGTTGATATGCTCCAGGCGATGCATCTACGAAGCAACAACACCATTATCCAGGCGTTAAGGCATTTTCTCGATCAATTCAAGTAACACTGCAAGATTACACAGATGTCCCGGAATAATCCCTGAACAAAATACGGTGAAATGAGTCAAAAACCGTCAAACGTGTCCACTGAGGACAATTCCCTCCCGCTGCAACATCACCCCCGTCACCAAACCTCCCATCCAGCGTCAACATCTCACTAACTCACTAACAGTTACCACAGAGACAAATCACCATCACTCGTACTGACCTCGCCTACTGCTCCGGGCGCCGCGGTCTTCACATCATCCTGCACCTTCTCGCTGATCTCCCTGATGTCATTGTTGACCTTCTTCCAGTTGACCTTG
This sequence comes from Chirona hameri, assembly GCA_036785665.1. Lineage (NCBI taxonomy): Eukaryota > Metazoa > Arthropoda > Thecostraca > Balanomorpha > Balanidae > Chirona > Chirona hameri. The sequence goes on from JAXIVJ010000844.1 coordinate 14,510, forward strand.
ATGTAGCCCTTGTGGTTGGCGACCTGCATCACCAGCAGGGAGCCGCCCAGCGTCATCGCCGCCACCTTACCCACCTTCATTCCCAGGTAGCCTGTCACCCTGTGGAGAGATCGCATGGTTAGAATGGATAGAATGGTAGTCGACTGCTATTCTGTAGACTCAGGTGCTGCACATATGAAACGATATAATTTGCTTAGCCTCTGGTACATACCAAACTAAACAGAGGAAATTAGAGCAGGCAGCCTGGACATAAATATTGCTGATCCACAGCGACACCCCCCCCCCCCCTTCCGACGCCCATGCTCAGTACTATCACCTTGAAGTAGAATGGATAAAGCAAGATCATTTTACACTGAGCTCATGACACCCCAGGTATGCGCACCATCCGGCGGTGGCGCCCCAGCCGAGCTGTTTGTAGGTGGAGCCCCGCTTCACGTCGTCCAGCGCCCGCCGGAACAGGGTCTGCGCCTCGGCCGCCGCCCGCTCCACGTGCAGCACGGCGCTACTGTCACCGTTAGTAGTGGCTGACGGCATCCTTGCAGACTGGTTTCACCTGATGGAGGGAAGGGGGGGGGGCATGTAACATGGCAGATTTGGAACCCACTTCTAGCACTATTGGTCATAGCCAATGTATCCCCATAGGCTGCAATCTTCTGGAGGAGGGAAGAAGTATTGAAGCATGATGGCTTTGTAATATTTGTCAGTTTGGGTGGGAAATGACACCCAAATGTGAATAACTTTCCACTTCACTCCCCATTTAGGAGTGAATTTTCCACTCCCAAATTATGGATTGTGGCATTCTGACATACACATAGACTAAAAATACATGATTTCAACAATCAACTAAAACTACTGCTTTTTAAATTCAAAACAGAGATCAATATTGTACCATTTTCTACATCATTTGCCACTCTCATGGTCTTTTTGGCTCAGATTTTCCACTCCGACACCCAAGCAAAAATGGAATTTTGGGACACTGTCAGGCAATGACTATTTTGTATCACTTTCAGTACCTATCACCTTCAATCCAGAGGAAAGGTTACATATATCTTATCCATCCCAAAAATATTTGCATGCATATGTCTAACCATCCTTTGTGATAAAGCTGTGCACTAGCCAAGGTTGATCTTCAATAACACATTATGTTGATGGTTTTTCATATGGGGCATCACAGAGGTTCACATATGCTGGTGTCATTTGATAGGCAGATAAGGGGCTTTATTATCAGCATTTTCACAGAACCAAGGGCAAACCAGTTTGGCTTACCCCAGAAGTAAGGAGTGCTATACAAGCTAAAAGAAGTGCATTTGGCATTTTGAAGGGATCTTCACTAGATATAAATCAGAACGCCTACCAGAATGCAAGAAATTCAGTTAAGAAAAAGGTCAGAGCAGCTAAAAGGGCAAAGGAACTTGATTTAGCTAGACATTGTAATGCAGATAGTAAGAAGTTCTTCAGTTTTTATAAGTTCAGTACAGTTTCCAAAAATATAGGTCCATTTAAGGTAGATGATGTGTTAGTTAGCAAGGACAGTGAAATGGTTGAAGTGCTTAATGATCAGTTTCAATCTGTCTTTACTATCGAGGACCAGAGTAGTATTGCAGCACTTCAGCCTGAGCTAGAGACAGAGGAGACTATAGGAGAGCTAGGTGGCATAAGTAGTGAACTTGTTCTAGAATATCTAAAGAAAGTAAGGCCTAACAAGGCAGAAGGACCTGATGAAATCCATGCTAGACTTTTAAGAGAATCTGAAAGGGAGTTGTCGGTTTCATTAGCCATAATATTTTCTAAATCACTCGCAGATAGTAAAATTCCACTTGATTGGAAAAGAGCAAATGTTGTTCCTATTCATAAAAAGGAGATAGAAGTAAAGAGGAAAACTATAGACCGGTTAGTCTGACCTCATTAGTCTGCAAGGTGCTTGAATCAATCATCAAAGATAAGATTGTTGAATTCTTGGAGCAAAATGAACTCATCAAGGATACACAGCATGGCTTTAGGAAGGGCCGTTCTTGTTTAACTAATCTTCTGGAGTTTTTGGATGTTGCAACAGATAGCTTTGATCAGGGTAAACAGCTAGATGTAGCTTTTCTTGATTTCAGTAAAGCATTTGACAAAGTCCCCCATACAAGACTGGGGTTGCAACTTAAAATTCATGGGATCAGGGGCAAGATTCTGGATTGGATAGAAACGTGGCTTTCAGGACGCCAGCAAAGGGTTATATTGAATGGGTGCCAATCACAATGGAAGGAGGTTCTCAGTGGGGTTCCACAGGGCTCAGTCCTGGGCCCATTGCTTTTTATAATATTTGTGAATGCAATTGAGAACAGTATAGACAGCAAAGTCTTGAAATTTGCAGACGATCTAAAAGTTGTCAGGATTATTAGAGGAAAACATGATCAGGATGTTTTTCAATCAGATCTGGACAAGCTAGTTGAGTGGTCTGAAGCATGGCAGATGAAATTCAATTTGAGTAAATGTAAGATTATGCACGCTGGACGGGTTAGCAGTAAACATAGGTATGAAATGGGTGGGCAGAAAATGGAGCAGATTGAAAAGGAAAGAGATTTAGGTGTCATGGTAAACAATAGACTATCAGCGTCAGACCAGGTTGTAGAAGCTAGGAAAAAGGCACTTAGAATGCTAGGGGCCATTAACAGAAATGTTTCCTACAAGAGTGAAAAGGTAATAACAAAACTGTATTGTGCATACGTTAGACCACATTTGGAGTATCGTGTACAAGCCTGGTCTCCAACATATGAGAAAGATTGCTGGTTGTTAGAAAGAGTTCAAAAAAGGGCAACAAAAATGGTTAATTGTCTTGGTAGTTTACCTTATGAAGATAGATTAAAGAAATTGGGTATGTTTTCACTTAGATATAGAAGGCTAAGAGGAGATATAATTGAAGTCTTCAAATTTGTAAATAGTCAGCATTCTGGATAGTTAAAGGGTATGTTTGAGTTCAATAGGGAAAATTGAGGTAGAGGTCATCAGCATAAACTCATTATGAAACAAAGTAGGACTAGGCTATGAGTCATTTTTCAGTAGAAGGGTTGTAGGACATTGGAATATGCTACCAGGGGATGTCGCTGATGCAGTGACACTTGCTTCCTTCAAAATTAGATTAGATAAATACTTTACAGAGAAGGGATTAGTTCATAAATACTTGTGGGATTAGCCTTCTTTTATGCAGGTAGAGTAAGGTGATTTGAAGGGGCGAGACTGGTGGAGGGGGTGGGGGGGGTGCAACCTCGGATGGGCCCAAGAGGCTCTTTGTTGCACTTTTCTTTTATGTCTTTATGTCTTTATGTGACATAGTTTGGCAATGTCTCGCTACTTTCTGCTGCACGTTAAGTGAGAATGCCTCAATGCCAGTTGCCATTTTTAAGCAAAAACAGACCACACAATAGAACTGAAAAGCAAAGATGTGATACAGTCCTGTACACAGGCTGTCCCCATCATTACATCCATAAATCAGTATCAGGGTTCCAATTATCCAATACATATTTCTGTTTGTGATCAATACAATTTGATGTGTCACTGCAATGTTACAAACTGAGTTTTAGCTGCAAATTGCCTTGTTAATTTTAGGACCAAAGTGAGACAAAAACCATGCCAAATAATGAGTAACTGAACACCAAAGTTAATCATGTCCATTTATTGGCCATCAAGACTTAAAAATGTATCCTACCATACCATTTTCAGGCATCAGTGGCCACTATGAATACACACTCTCTCTTGCCAGGAATCATGATGCCAGGAATCATGAGCTCGACGAAAGCGGGTACTACAGGCCTTGAGGCCTAAAAATCCTGATTACCGTAAGGTAAGGTCTCCTAAATATCCCTATGAATTGCTGATGTGATCAACTGGACTACATACACACTAATAAGCCTGCTGATACATTGTAATTTGTGAAGGACGGCGTGTGAACGACTGAGAATACAGCCTTACGGAGACCATCACCAACTCACCACTTCATGGCCACCATTTTCTACCGAACCTAAATCATTCGCAGATATTGTGCAGGCTTTATTGAAAAAAGCAGAATGCTCCAAGGCAAATATTCCATCCCTTACCTGCTCACGGAATCGGTATATTACAATCAATCAAAATAAATCCCTCGATGATCACGTCTTGGCCCTATAACCCCCGGTAAGGACACGAGCCATTTGACCTTGAACTCGAAGTACCGTCGGATGACGTCACTGGCGGGGCCCGGCTCCTTCGTCGGCGCCGCGCTCAAGCACATGGCTGTAACTCGTAAACGACAAAAAATACCACCCTATAGAGGCATATTTTCGGAATCAGCGCATCGAGGAGGCCCTGTATGCAAATTTTGGGGTGAATCGAGACACCTCAGAATATCACACAGCCAGTGCGATATCTGATGCTGCTAATTTGGCGAACATCAGCCATCGAAACCCAAACGTAACACGCCACCAACAGACTGTTCAATTTCAACTATTGCGCTATTGCTAGCTGAAATCTTGCAATTTGATTGGTTGAGCGCTCTGCCGCCAGTGACGTCAAATTACGTTTTGTGAGAACCGACGAGGCGGCCTATACGGCGCTCAGGCGGTGTCACCCCCCCTGACCGTAATGAAGAAAGAAGCTGGTCTTCAAATGTCTATATTACCTATATACATTTTTATATACGTCTATATACGTCATGCCAATAGGAAGCCACCATTGGTCGAGACTTGGCTATACTGATCTGATAAGGAAGTTCTTTACTTATGGTCCAATGACGTCAATTGTAACTGGATGAAACCATGTTTAGTCAGTCATACTAGATGTTTTGCAAAACCACAGAAAAACACAAGGTCACTTGTAAGTCAGGAAGGGGTGATGCCCCAAAAAGGTGAATTATCACCGTTTATTACCATTATGGCAATTTACTTTCAGATGAGGAAAATAAGCGTCTGCAAACCAACCGACTAAGTTTTATACTAACCCCTTGCAAGGTAACTTAATAACCTGTAATAACCTGAACCTGTTAATGACCTGATTGTTAGACGCTCAGTGAGTCGCGGCATCCGGCCAGCCCGCAGCAGGGAATAATGAACGACTCTTTGACTGCCCTGCGTTATGAATTGAAGACGAAGACGAATGAATGGAACATAAACTGTACTCGGGAAGGCAGATGGAAAAAAGACTCACGAAAAATACACAGTAAAGCTACTTATTATATTTGATTTCCAGTACATGACCGTCGTCAGCCGACACGAGTTTGGCCCAGACACCGCTGAGAATGTGGCGCCATCCAGCGTGAAAGAAGCGCAGCGGATACAATACAGATGGCAGGACTGAGGGCTCACTGCTACAAGCCTGGCTTTTTATCGACAGGCGACAAAATAAATATATTTATGTATGTAAGACTCTTTTGCAATTTGCTGCAGAAAACGCTGACCGCTGGATAAGGTAAAACGCAAATAAGACTGTCGAATAAATTCTGGTTCCTTAATTGGATTGCTATCGAAACAAGACTCCATCAATCAAATGCAACGGCGGACTGTGACACTGGCGAATCTAGGGTCCGAGAATGGGGGGGGGGGGGGGGGGGGGGCTAAAATTTCGCTCCGCTTCAGCAGCGAAAAGTGGTTGACGGGGGGGGGGGGTGGAGTCGGATCGTCAACGCGAGAAAAATTGATGAGGTGGGAGGGGTAGTGGTGTCGGGTTCTCAAAGAGAAAGTCATTGACCGGGGGGATTTTTTCTTCTTCCTAATTATCACTTCTTACAGCCAATGCAGGAACACGCGGGGCGGGGGACATCCTTGTATTGAATGCCCGCCATGCTCCTGGGGGGAGGCATTTGCCCCTAATGCCCCCCACTCCTCTGGATTCGCCAATGGTAAATACCAGGCAAACCAAATTTTACCTGCTTCTGTCGCTTTCAAACATTTTTTTTTGTAGCTGAGTTCATGCTGAGTCTGATCTTGACTAGTGGGAAATCCAAAAAAATTGTGAGACCTCTACTCATAGCACCCATAAAATGCACCGCGATAAGTACCTAAGCATGATGCAAAATGGGTGTCAGATTTAAAATTGGTACCTGAAATTACTTGAGTCTGGCTATGACCTGAGGCCAAAGCAGCCATCCCAAGCTATAGTAATTTAAAATAACCTTGACAATGAAAAATATTAACTTTACCTACAAATTCACAAAGTGTGAATTTTATTTGGCTACATGTTAACAGGGAAAAGGAAAACAACGATACCCAAGTCCCAGTCACAATTCCTCAAATACTGTCGAAATGCGTTAGACGCACGCTATTCAGCGCTATAAACTTTGGCGCCAAAACGCGACGTTTTTTTAACTTACATTGGTTGCAGGAATCGCTCGTGCAGATCGAAAATAGCGCCAGACCCGCCACGCATATTTGGAAATGTCGAATATAAAGTTGAGGCTCATCATGCTTAGGGACAGTGGCGTACCGAGTATCAACTATCAGGTCATGCAGGTCATGACATGGTCCTTTGGACCCGAGGCGCCCATGCAAAGCTGGCGCCCCTCCGATCAGTCACGACGCCCCTCTGGCCAGTGAAGGCGCCACTCCGGCCAGTGAGGACGCTCCCCCAGCCAGTGACGGCACTCTTGCGGCCAGTGACGGCGCCCCCGGCCAGTGAGGGCGTCCCCTGCCATAGACGGCGCCTCTCCGGCCCGTGACAGCGTCCCCCGGCCAGTGACCACGCCCCTCCGGCGAGTGACGGCGCCTCTCCGGCTAGTGACGGCGCCTCTCCGGCTAGTGACGGCGCCCCTCCGGCGAGTGACGGCGCCCCTCCGACTAGTGACTGCCCCCTCTTTGGCGAGTGACGGTGCCCCTCCGGCCAGGGACTCTCCTTCCGCACAGTGCGGAAGGAGAGCCCCCCCCCCCCCCCCCCCTGCAAAATTTCGTCAATATTGGTGGCGGCCCTGTCGATCGGGTGGCGCCCCTCAAGGCAATGACCTGGTCCTTTGTGAATTTCTGTGTACGCCACTTCTTAGGGAGTCATAAGTCAGTCAACGCTAAAGATATTAGTTTGACATTTGGTTTGGGCATCGTCAATACTTGGTTCTCCAATATATATTCCGACCTTTTCATATGATTTTATATTTTATATGATTTTATGAAGAAAAACGAATTGGAGAAAAAAATCCACCAAATCGAAATTTCCAAACATGTTCAAAAAATACAATTGGAGAACAAAGTATAGACAATACCCACACCGAATTTCAAAGAAATATCTTTAGTTTTGGCTGATTTATGGCTACTTAAGTATGATGGGTCTGAATTTTGTATTCGACATTTCCAAATGTGTACGCGCCACCAGGGGTGGTAAAAGTGCTTTGAGTGGCCCCAACCAAAAGTGGCACATACAAAAATGGCCCCAGCACAGCTGGGGTCATTTTTTTTACTTCACATGAATACCCTAACACCTGGCTGCATGCTCACATCATCCCTATATTTTAACTAGCGCCGTGCCGGGGGGGGGGGTAGACACCCCCTCAGGTTTTTCGCGGATAGCGGAAAAACGCCGAAGCGCAGCGCCGCCATTTTTGGCACAGCTGTTTGTGCATCAATTGTCCAGTCCATATTATGTAAAAAATCCTCGGGTCATCTTAGGTCTGGTCACCAGACGAGGTCACGTGACCCCACCTCCCACAAAAATTATGGTCGTACCACAGTCACAGTTTTGGGATGATCGGTTTTACACTCGCAGGATTTCATAAGGTCACAATATCTATAATTCTTATATCTTGGATTTTTAATATCAGCGACCTAAGGTCGGTTTAATTTCGTGACCCCATTATAAGTCTAAGGGAAAATATTCAAATGCTTCCTATTCTAAGGAGACGCAAGATAGCAGTATAATTCCTTCTGGATCATATTATTATAGAATATTCTTGATGATCTAGGTGCCATTTTTGTTTAGTGACCCCTACAGGGTCAGCCGAGGTCATCCGAGGTCACCAACAGTTTTATGTCAATAACTCTCGACATAATGACGATATAGAAGTGAAACCAACACCAATGTATTTATCTCGTCGCGGCACGTCTTCCCATATGCAACACGACCTACTGGAGTCACAATCACTTGACCTTGACCTGAGGTCACATTTGTAAGTTAACCTGACTTGGTCAGCACGAATATGATGCAAAGCGTGTTGACGAGACAAGCACGATGGCGTGAAAATTATTGCCCTGTCGTTATTAGGTAAAAATATATTCGTGATAAACGTTTTGTTAAGCCTTTTTGACATTTGATGAGCTCTGGAGCCTAAACGTTTGACTTGAGCTCAAATTTGAGAACACTTCGGCGATTTTATTTTTCAAGAGCTTTCCATTGCTTTTTCCGTTTGTTCCTAGCTATCATAGTCCCTGTGACACATGGCCGGGTTTCTGGAGTGAAGTCCTAAAACTTGAAAATCTGACCTTTGGTGACCTCTGGTGACCTCAATATTGACTTGACGAAAAAACATCTAAAGTACCTTCGAATGTGCTGGTCGGGAGCTTTTTAACGTTTTTTTCGCGTCTTTCTAGCTCTTTTAGTTTTCGAGTTAAAGGGGTGGGGTCCCAGGACAGTGAAATCCACTGTCCTGACAGTGGACCTCCATTGAAAATGCGCTAGCACCCCGGCCCACCCCCGGGGAATCGGCTGTCCGGATTTCCCGCGCCTTGCCGCGGGTGGGGCGTTTAGACGCCCCCCTAAGGTTTTTCGAGGATACAAGAAAACGGCTGCGCGCAGCGCCGCCGTTTTTGGCACGCCTGTTTAAGACATCGATTTTTCACATATTGTCAAATTCTTGACCACGGGTCATCTCAGGTTAGGTCACCAGACCAGGTCACGTGACCCCACCTCCAAAAAAAGTGTGCGGTCGTACCGCAGCCATAGTTTTTGACCGATTGATTTGGTACTTACAGGATTTCATAAGGGTAATAGTATCTACAATTCGTTTATATCAGATTTTTAATATCGGTGATTTAATGTCGGGTCAATTTCGTGACCTCCCCACTTTAACCCTCGCCCTACGGGGGGTCCTAAAACGACCCTCCTGAGGTTTTTCTTGCATAACTTTTTTTCATATGCAGCACATCTTGCTGAAATTTGCAGAATCTGAGTTTACAACAATTATACGTAAGCTGTACAAATTTCTTTGAAATTGGTTGAGAAATGTGGGAAATAATGACGTTTTGATGACGTCATGTTGTTGGAAAAATGAGAATTGTTCGAAGAATCGTAGAAAACAGAGTTTTGAAGTAAATTGCGCAATTCAGGCAAGATATAAAATGTCATTTTCTTTCAAATGGCAATCTTTGATTTCCACAATTTTGGATTTTTGATCCCTAAAATGAACAAAAACTGTTTTTTTGTGAAAAATCACCACAAAATCAAAGTTTTCAAAGATGTTAAAAAAACGGAATATATGTGAGAGACCTGAGCATGGATAATACTCAAACCAAATTTCAAAGCAATATCTCTATTTTTGACTGAGTAATGGCTCCCTAAAAGTAAGCAACTCATGACGTCATTTTTTAATCACTTTTTTAGACTTGTTTTGACCAGATACGAATATATCATTACATTTCTTTTGTATTTCTGAGGCAAAACTGGTCTAGGAACATGCCTTTTTGTTAACATTTATCAATTTCTAATTTGTAGGTTTTCTGACCGAGCAAAATCGCTGTTCTGGACGTATTCGATCGAGGTCATTCACTTGACCTGGAAAGTCAATCTTTGACCCGAAACCTAAAAATTGCATACCGTTAGATTCCAAACATGACAGGAAACATGTTGGTTCTTACCGCGTTGCTCTATCTTGCTTGGTTTAGAAGTTAACAGGGGGATCTTTTTAGGACCACCCCCGTAGCGCGAAGGTGAAAAATGCTCCCGTAGGGCGAGGGTTAACCCTCGCCCTATGGAAGCTTTTTTCACCTTCGCCCTACGGGGGTAGGACGCATATGTATATGTATAGCTAGAAGCTCGTCTTTAGGTGAGGTAGGCATTGTGTGTATATATATTCGACGTAAATGTGTATATATGTATAGAAGTATAGTATACATGTATATATGAGGTATATAGGTATGTGGTATGCGGTATATATGAGGTAGATAGGTATGTGGTATGTGGTATGTGAATATATGCATAGAAGTATAGTATACAGGTATATATGAGGTAGATAGGTATTTGTTATGCGCGGTTGTATTTGTTGTATTTGTTTTAAATACCCCGACTCGACCAATTGATTGGCATGTTGCTGTGCGCAGCCCACTTGAATTTCCACCATCTTGGAAGTGCATGTGTGCCGAATGCAGGTTACTGGATATTTGAATATTTATGTTTTTTTGCTAACTGGTGACAAAAATGGAAAATAATACATTTATGGCTGATGAAGGCGCAAGCCGAAAGCTCCCTAATTTGACTTTGTCTTTTTAAAATATTTTTCGGCATTATGAGAATAAGGTTTTTATTATTGTAATTGCAATGTCTTCAATTGTTCTCAAAACAGTGCTAAAACAAATACATACTCAGTTCTCTCACATATATTCCGGTTTTTTAATATCTTTAAGAATTTGGATTTTGTGGTGATTTTTCCCCCAAAAAAATCAGATTTTGTTCATGTTAGGGATCAAAAACCCAAAATTTCGAAAATCCGAGATTGCCATTTTAAGAAAATAACATTTTATATCTTTTCTGAATTGCGTTTGCAATGTGCTTCAAAACTCTGTTTTCTACGATTTTTCAAACATTTATCGTTTTTCCAACAACATGACGTCATCGAAACGTCATTATTTCCCAAATTTCTCAACCAATTTCAGCGAAATTTTTACAGCATACGTATAATTGTTGTAAACTCAGCTACTGCAAATTTCAGTAAGATGCGACGCATATGTAAAAATGTATGCAAGAAAAACCTCAGGGGGGTCGTTTTAGGAGGGTTAAGTCAATGGGGAAATATTAAAATACTTCCTATTCTGAGGATACGCATGATATCAGCCCAATTCCTTCTGGATTTTTGCATTTTTGGTGCGTTCCCAGGTGCATTTTTGGTTCAGTGACCCCACGTGTTGAATTTATCGTCCGGATTTTTTTTTTCGTCGGATTTTTTTGTCTTCATGTAATTTATTATTATTGGCAATCAAGAGCTGAAACGCAACTGCTAATAAAAAAGTAAATGTACATACATACTGACGTGATGAATATGATGATTAAGTGAATAGTACATCTGAAGTGGTTTTGACGATCAGTATTTCTAAGGACATGATCGCTTAGTAAATTTTCACAGAAATGATGCGCATGCGCGGAGTGTAAATTTAGACATGTGGGCATTGCGAAGTGGTATGAACAAGTATGGTGGTATGGTAGCAAGTGAATTCGTGACAATTACACCTACTACCTGCCACGGTGGCTTGAATGACCTTTAACGTTATAGAAAAAGGACCATTACCAGGCACGCCTCGCGTGCCCGTCAAGGTCGTGGGGCTTATGGTCGGACGATTCAACTGCTCTTTGGCAGGACCGTCCTCGGGAACTTTGCCCGCTTCGGCTACTCTAGCCGGAATATAAATATAATTTCAGTGAATTAACCACGATATAGCACGTAATTGAATGTTCATAGTTCACACCTCAGGCGAATGCCGCTACTTTAAAATGTCAATACGACATTGCGAAGAGCAAAATATAAATAATGATCAGAAGATTGCACTTGAAAAACACTCCGCAAATTTAGAGAAAGCAACCAACACATAACAATTGCACTGCACACAGCACACGAGACACTGTACGAGGTCTTGGCGAGAACAAAATTGGACAGTACAGCACAGATTAACCATTTTCACTGCACTTCACTGCTTTTTTTAGACGAAAAATTACCAAAGTTCTATTTTTTCATTTTTTTTTCATTTCATTTAAATTTTTCATATTTGTTTCACATATTTGCTGGAACTCGGAATGATTTAACTTGAGATTTCGATATTTTTTTCTTTCTTGTCAGAGTCTAAAATACAAAAGTTCATGTGAATTGGACTTTTCACTTTTTCGTTCCACGACATTTTCTTCTGTAATTTGTTTTGCGTATCACAGAGCGAAAAAAAAATCACAAGTTTCTTTAATATTCCACCTTTTCTTGCTGGGCAGAGAGCTAAAAATCACAAGAGTTTATGAAGATTTCAATTGTTCTTGATTTTTGTTCATCACATGAAGAATTTGACAGCAATTTTGCTTAATTGACGCTGATGGCAGATTCTCACTCGATGGTGTGAGTAGTTGACACACGGCACAGGTTGGCTGGCCGTGTGATGTCGGCAGGCTCCGTTGCAGTCCAGTGCAGCTGATGAGGTTGGCCTCCTGGCAGATGATATTGCCGGGGCAGAGCTGAACACTGGAACGATGCTGCTGGACGATGACTTGTCCAGATGGGCCAGCTCCCTAGCCGATGGCTTGGCGTATATAAGGGCGGCGCACCGTCACGGAGAACGGACGTTCCAAACTGCGATGTTACTGCAGCTGGAGAGGCTCGAGTCTGTCTTGAGGCGCACAGGTCCCCTCAACCGCCGCTGTCACCATTGTCGGGGCGGCATCGAAAGAGACGTCCGACAGGGCCGATAGCTGTATTCAGAATCTCCCCCGCACAGGGCCCGTGCGTGTGCGCGTGGTCCGTCGGTGAGACTGCTCCCGAAATAGCCGGCCGTCAGCTGGTTCGGCGTCAGGCCGGTTGAACTATTGCCCTGGGTTGAACGCCAGTGGAGGAGTGGCGCTTCCAACTATAGGACAGCCCTGGCGCGTGCTCACTTGTATGTGATATGAAGAGAAGGGCTTCTGTCCCACAAATCACAATAGTAATGATTTTTGCTGGCATTTTGACCACCGAGTACTTCATGAGAAGGAGCATTTTGTCCTCAACCTTATCCATAAGGACAGAACACTTTACCACCCCTGCGCGCCACTTTTCCTCCTGCTACCAAAATGCTTCAAAATAGAGGAAGCACGAACGAGGGAAAAAATTACGATTTTTTTTTGTCGCAAAATTTTATTTTTCGCAGTCAGTACCCATTTTTCATCGCCAGTTTCAGCGGATTTTCAGGGGGGCTAATTTATATTGCCGCCCCTGTCGAGCGTGTGATGAGAGGGCTTTTGCCACCGGCCGCCCCCCCCCCCTGGATCCGCCAGTGGTCAGACGCGCCACTTTCCCTATCCCTACTGCTACCAAAATGCTACCAAATAGAGGAAATACGAACGAGGCAAAAACGTATTTATTTATTTCGCAAGAAGTTTTTTCTCTCGCAGGCAGCACCCATTTTTCATGGCCAGTTTCAGCGGATTTTTTTTTTGTTAGGGGGGGGGGAGGGGCTAATTTGTATTGCCGCCCCTGTCGAGCTTGGAATAGGGAGATTTTGCCCCTGCCGCCTCCCTGGATCCGCCAGTGATACAAGGAAATTCACTCACGCGCTCCTCTGCCACCGAGCAGGCAGCAGGAGACCAAAGGCTGTGACACTGCGTGACAAATTATAACTTACGTTGGTTGTAAATCACTCCAAAATAGCGTCAGACGTGCCACTTTCCCTATTCCTACTGCTACCAAAATGCTACAAAATAGAGGAAACACGAACGAGGCAAAAAAACAATACTTACTTCTTTCGCAAGAAGTTATTTTTTTCGCAGGCAGTAGGTACCCATTTTTTCATCGCCAGTTTCAGCAGATTGGGGGGGGGGAGGGGCTAATTTAAATTGCCGCCCCTGTCGAGCTTGGGATGGGGAGGGGGGGGGGGGGCTTTAGCCCCTGCCGCCCCCCCCCCTGGATCCGCCAGTAGACTGTGACATCACCGCACAGACAACAGTGTTTTATTTTGGTATTATATTTATGCGCTAAACAACTTGCAAAAAGCTGACATCTGCGGTACGCAGATGGGCAATGCCTAATTTTAGCCATCATTCACTTGCTTGTCTGGACTATGGATCATTTTGTTTTACAATCGTACATATAAGAATCAATACAACTAATTATGACTGTCTTTCGTTGATCGTTAACCCGCGCACTGCAGGGGGTTTGCGCCGAACACGAACTGCAGGGGGGGGGGGGATGCCGCCCCCGTGAGATCTCGAAAACTGCCTACGTAGTGGCAAGCTGAAAACGGAATTTGATAGCTTGATACAAGTTCTTTCGAAAGTGTTTCAGTATTTTTTTAGGTCAGGTCAAAGCTGAGGTCACCAGAGGTCATCATAGGTCAAATTTCCCATTTTTTCTCTCCTGTTTTAGGACTTCGCTCCAGAAATTCCCATATATCTCAGGAAATATGCTAGCTAGAAACAAACGGAAAAAGCGATCGCCAGCCATTGAAGTTTGCAATCGATATGGTACCTTTAATTTGATCTCAGGTTAATATTTGAGGCTCCAGAAAGAGGTAAAACAGGGGGAAATTATGTTTTTTTGCAAAACTGTTTTTCGCTAATAACTTTTAACTTAATAAAGCTAATTAAAAACTGTTTACGCCATTGTGTTTGTCTCATCAAGACGCTTCGATTTATATACATGGTGTCCTTGTTAGGTCAACTCAAAAATTTGACCACGGGACACGTGACCTTGACCTGAGGTCAAGACCCAAGTAGGTCATATTGCATATAGGGAGACGTGTCTCGACGAGACAAATAAATTTATGTCGGTTTTACTTCTCATCTTCATTATGTCGCGAGTTATTGACAAACAAGTGATGGTGAACTCGGATGACCTCAAATGACCCCATAGGGGTCACTGAACAAAAATTACACTTGGATCATCAAGAACAACATATAATAACATGATCCAGAAGTAATTGGACTAATATCATGCATATCCTTTAAATAGGAAGCATTTGAATATTTCCCCATTGACTTGGGAGGTCACGAAATTGACCTGACCTTAGGTCACCAATATCAAAATTCCGAGATAAAATAATTGTAAGTACTTATGCCCTCATGACACCATGTAAGTTTCAAACTGGTCGGTGAGAAACTCTGGCTTTGGCACAACTGCAAACGTTTTTAGAGATGGGGTCACTTCACCTGGTCTGGTGACATGACCTGAGATGACCCGAGGTCAATTTTTGTCTTAAAAGTGTGCGCAATTGATGTCTTAACAGGTGTGTCAAAACCCGGCGGCGCTGCGCGCCGCCATTTTGTCGCTATCTGAGAAAAACCTGAAGGGGGGGGGGGGGGGGCGGCGGAAATCAACCCCCTGCAGTGGGCGGGTTACCTGTTGTTCACTAATTTGTCGAAGGAATCTACTGATCTAGACTGATCGGCTTTCACGGAGTAGAAGGCAGTGTCGTGTCGTAGTCGATAAGACTAATGAACTCCCTAACTCTGACTCCCTCCACAATCCATTAGCGTTCGCATTCTTTGCGAATGCGGTGCCTACACTACAATTTTGGCTTTTCCAGCAATTGATTAGCACCATCAGATGAAGCACGTACCAAATCACGAAAAGAGCGCTTGCTTAAAATCATCCGTGTTCTATATCCACAAACAGGGGCGTAGGAACTATGTTCAAGTTGGGGGGGGGGGGGGGGGCCGAAGGCATTCTGAAGTCTATTATTTCCATGCAACGCCCATAGGCGTAATGTTAAAATCAAAAATGTGTGGGGGGGGGGCGGCTGCCCCCCCCCCCCGCCCCCTGTTCCTACGCCTGTCCACAAATCACTGTAAATATGCATTATCAAAACAACATAGGTAGGTAATGCATGTCTCGAACGTTTACTTAAACTCATCTAAATTCACCAGGAAATGCCGCGTTCAGCTGTTGTCTAATCCTCGAGCTGAGTTGATATGCACTGAGCAGAGACCTTATCACAAACAAGGGCACGCGGGATTAACTTTAACGTGGACGTGATCACGTGACCTCCCTCTGAGCAGTGAAACCCGACTGGCCAGACTGGGTCCGCTGCCGGACGATATCAGCAGGAACACAGATCACTGCCTAGATGATCCCCGTGAACTGGCATCAAACATGAGCGATGCCATCTGAGACGATGAGTCACACTAAGTGCTTAGGTGAATGTGTTTTGTACGGTTAGATTACTCTAATGTGAAGTGTCACATTTCACTTGAATACGAGCACGTGCGATTCGGGATGTAGGTAAGCTTTGGGATGCATGATCGAAAAACAGGGCTAGAACTAGGGCTAGCTCTGTGGGCTAGCTTCTTTATTCACAGCTAAAACAAGCTCTCCCCCTCCTTCTAATTCTTGCATTATATAGTCGATTCTTTGCAATGCAACAAAGCCAGCCCCGGTTGGTAGCCTGCGAGAACCAATTTAGATATAATCAGCTTCGTGAATCGCTTCGAGAGAAGACTGTCATGCATTCAGGAGCGGGAAAGCCTCACTGCATCCGCGGTTCCCCTTCAGACAGGGGGATTTCTCAGGTGCAGTAGCCGTTGCCACGTTAGGAAAGTAAGATGAGCCGCGATATTAGTGAAGCGGTCTGAAGAGTCGCGTGAAGCGATTAGTCAAAAGTAGAACCGAGAGATCGTTCCCAGTGGTAGAACGAAAACAACACGGACGATAACGGGTAACGCATGCACCATGATTGCGCTCTAATGCGCTACGGTTAACAGAGACGAAGGGTCGGGCAGAGGGAAATCTGCCAAATAATAACAACACGGACGATAACGGGTAACGCATGCACCATGATTGCGCGCCAAAACAACACGGACGATAACGGGTAACGCCTGCACCATGATTGCGCTCTAATGCAATTCTACGGTTAACAGAGACGAAGGGTCGGGGAGAGCGAAATCTACCAAATAATAACAACACAGGTTTCTTGAACATATATTTCCAGACACATATGTTCAGCGTACAAGTTCCAGTGCACACGGTGAGAACCTCAAACTGCCGCCGTTTCCGGCCAGGGAGAACACAGGAAAAGCACTCGAGTGATACATCATCACATCACACATCGTCCTATACATATTGGCTGCACCAGCAATGGATATTGGGCTATGATTCGCTGCAGTAAGCGTATCCCGTTTAACTGCTGCCATTGAGAAAACATCACGTTCACTGTGCCATCGTGGCTCGACAACGATGTCATCTGCACGATGTCATCGCGTCATTTGTCCACAACTCACAGAATTCGACTGACGGTTACAAGCCATCCTAACATGCACACACGAGTTCCTTGCGGCGGCATTCACCTATACATCGCCGCCGTG
Source organism: Chirona hameri (assembly GCA_036785665.1). Lineage (NCBI taxonomy): Eukaryota > Metazoa > Arthropoda > Thecostraca > Balanomorpha > Balanidae > Chirona > Chirona hameri. The sequence continues at coordinate 31,682 of JAXIVJ010000844.1, forward strand.
GAGACAACGAAAACGGCGCACGTATCACCAGCCAGCGGCGTCGTGCGCCCACAATCGAACGAAAGACCATCTCGACACGTGCCTGTATAGCCGCGCGCCCTCGTGTGACGTGTCCCAGGTCCCGGGTTTAGTCACGCGCTCCCGAGTCCCCGGGCCGGGACCAGGGAGTCCCTGACCGGCATGGGCCGGCACTCGCGGCTGTCCCGCTCGGTAGGCTCCCACCATAAAGCCGCGGTGACCTCCCACGATTCAGCCGCGGTGACCGAGGCCGCAGTGAGGACGGTCACACCAGCAGTGGTGGCGGTGGCAGCGGCGGAGGCCGGCACACGGCGTTGATTCAGCGAGGGCTCGGCTTCAACCCGGGGTTGACCTTGGGTCGTCCGGGGTCGACCTTGGGTCGCCCGGGGTCGTCCTGGAGTGACCGGGGCGCTGACGTGGGGTTCAGCCGAGCGACTTCGTCTAGGGTTCACCGGGAGTTATCACGGGGTTTGCCGAGGTTGAGCGAACCACGGTCGGTATCCGCGCCCGACTGAAAGGTGCATGAGACCACATCTGAAACAGAGGCGAGAAAATCGGTTAGAGGCAGCTGCATAGAGACCGGGTTACACAAGACGGTACAAACGACCGGCGCGCATTGTTGTCACTGCCTCGCGCGGAACGCGACGCAAGACAAAAGTGAAATTGGCTGACAGTCTCACTTTCAGTCGCCACGGAACAGGGGTTCCCACGCTTGGATCGCCGACAGATGGAACGATGAACAAAGGTTATGGGCGTTCTGCATGCGGCTGGCGGAAATGAAGGCTATGCTAATATCGCTCGCCGCCTGAGTTTGATAGCCTGCCAGGTTGTTTGGTAGTGTTGTACGTGAGAAACGGATAACATAAGCTACCCGTCCCAACTGATACTTTTGGTAAACGGCTGTGGATGGCGACGGCGCCAAACACACCGTCTGTAAACACTCACTGTAATCTCTTCAGAACAGTTACTTGGAAGGGAACAGGTAGCGCCAACAGTTGTTCCGATACTACACTGTTTTAATAATGCAGGAACGGGGTGGTTTGTTATTCAAAAGCCAATAGCACAGGAGCACTGAAGGTAAGAGAGCTGGAAAAAACGACGTAACATTGTTCAATGGGCATGGTTTAATTGAAAGACGAAACTACATGATAAATTATATGTACCCTCAAAGGACACGACACATATCCCTGCCTTCGCAGTAGGTCCCGGCACCACTTACTGTAGCTAATTTTGTACAGGCGCCGGAACTATGACTGATAGTCTCAGTTCACATACTCTTGCGCTCCAATTAATATAATGACCGTCACCAGGCAATTGTATCGCCATCAGGATACCAGTCAGCAGTTGAAGGCACATTTAACCATAGTCACGGCGAAGGACAAAACCATTCAGGCGTCCGACCTCATTGTGTCATTCCGCAAAAGTGGTGCCATTCTGTGCAGTCACTCGTCTGACCAGTCCCCCCCCCCCACCCCCCACACACACACACACACTGCCACCAGGCCGGGACCCTCACAGTCGGCCCCCGGACCTCGAGCTGGCGCATGCGCAGTCAGTCGCCGGAACGCAATGCGGCGCGTCTGATCACGAGTCTTCTCTTTTTGCCGTGCCCCGCCGCGCGGCCCGGCACCGTTACGCCGCGTGTCGTGAGCAGCGCACGGCCGTGACGCGCGCCGAACTCGCCGCAGCCGCGCTGCGTTCGTCACAGCCGCGCCACGTTCGACACAGCTGCGCCACGTTCGATACAGCCGCGCCACAGCCGCCGCCGCAGTCACTGCTGCGGCACCTGGCCCGCGAGGCGCCGTTTTGCAGAACCCCTTTGAGTAATGTCGGCACAAGCATTGCATATACTGATGGGTAGGCATCGATGACGCCCGTGGCGGACCGCTGCACCGCGGCCATTCCGCTGCCGGCGTCCTGCGGCTTCCACTCTCCATTGTCTGTGGACACACGTCCATTGTGCGCCACTTTCGCCGCCGGAGCCGTCCAATGCCAAGTTCAGCGGGCACGTGACCGGCCGGTCTGTGGGCTGCAGAGGTGGCAGACGCTGCGGCCGCCCCCGCTGCAGACCCCACTGAGGCCCGCACCGCGAGAGAAGAGGGATTAGAGGCGTGTGTAGTACGCCGCACTGTCCCGGGCCGCCGAGTCTAATCTACGCCATCGGTACAAATATGGTGTGTCGGCTGTCATTCCATGTTCCTGTCATTTACATGCTACGGGGCTTAATGCTGAGTGAAGTCGAATCTATACGACTGCCGCTTTTGTGGACGTTGTGCTCGCTGGTAGATGCATGAGGATGGGAACTGCAGGTGAACTGACCCTGAAGCTATGTGATTGGTTACATTGCTTTTGGTGACGGCTCAGTCAAAACTCGAAGACGTTCTTTCACTATTTCTGTCATTGCAGGACTTTCATTCTCAACCACGTGCTGGTGGCACCTCGACACCAGTTTACCGCCACCGTGAGCCGTCACTGGCTGTCGCGGGGAGTTCCAACCGCAAATCAGGACCACTCAATCGGCGCCATCTGCCGACAGGCTCCAGGTGGGTCGGTGTTTACCAACAGGCCGCGACTGAGTCATCAGGCGATCGGTGGATTAACTGCGTCTGACCGCGGCCTGTCGACCTGCTAGTCGAGGTCAGCAGAGGCCTCATCAGCGGTGCTCCGCCGCCCGCGTCGCCCCGTGAGGCGCCGTTCTTGCGCGCACCGGAATCAGGAGTGACTGGCCGCGCGGAGCGAGTCGCCTTTTTGCCGTCAGTCGCCGCCACTGCGGAGCCGCTTCAGCCAACTAAGTCAGCGCCGCGGGTCTGCTCGCCACTCAGACTGCACGTCCACTGCGATGACCCTTCCCGTCTCCGCTGCACATGCCACGTGTTCGACAGTCGAGCAAGCAGACTCTGCCGCTGGGTGTTCAGCCGGGTCACTGACCTTCTGAAACCACCAGCCCCGGAATCTAGCTCAGCCCCGGTCGGGCTCCGGTGCCTCGCCGACGCTATTTCCCGTATGTAGATTGGTGGACTGACTGGATGGACTGACTGCCACCGCTGACCAGTGGCCCGTCCGCTGGGCCGGGCACATCCGGTCGGGTGGAAGGGCGGCGTGACATCGCCACTGCAGCCACGGAATGGCAGCGGCGCGCCGCCGTGCAGGGCAGAGCCAGACACGGAGCGGCGCGGGCAGCGGTGCCAGGAGACGCTCTGGGAGCCGCTCTGGTCATCCCGGGAGACGGCAGCGGTTCCCGAGGTGGGCCGGAAGCCAGCCGGACTCCGGGTGCAGACCGTGGAAAAATGCCGACACCGGTCAGCAGTTTCTCCTTCCGAGGACCTTCGGCGCGGCGTGCGGGCGCTGGGAGTTAAAAAGGCCGCGACATGGGTTCCGTGGCGAGACCGGTGCAGTGTGGCTGATCGGGAGAACTGTGAGATAATCAGCCGGCAGTCAGTGGGATGGAGGTGCAGAGTTTCTCCGCCAAATCCCGGATCAGAGTTGGCAAATAACCAGCTGGCGAGTATCCTTCCAACAAACAAAAAACTTGTAATTTTAACGTTGTCACTAAATTTAACAACACTCGATGGCCAAACCACAAATGTCACCAGAAAACGACAGCGGCTGTTTCGGGTCTGAATAAGCCGGCGGATTAGGCCGTGCTCGTTAAAGTTAGCTCTCGGCGCCGGGCGGGCCGGGCGGACCGGGCGGACCGGGCGGGCCGGGCGGGCCGGACGAAGCGTCGATTGCTTTACTGCTGCGGCCGGTTACAGCAGGTCAGTCAGTGCAGGCAGACGAGGCAGACGCGGCAGACGCGACAGACGAGGCAGACGCGGCAGACGCGGCAGACGCAGCAGACGCGGCAGACGCGGCAGACGCGGCAGACGCGGCAGACGAGCGGCAGACGCGGCAGACGCGACAGACGCGGCAGACGAGGCAGACGCGGCAGACGAGGCAGACACGGCAGACGCGGCAGACGCGGCAGACGCGGCAGACGAGGCAGACACGGCAGACGAGCGGCAGACGCGGCAGACGCGGCAGACGGGGCAGACGCGGCAGACGCGACAGACGCGGCAGACGAGGCAGACGAGGCAGACGCGGCAGACGAGCGACAGACGCGGCAGACTGGGCAGACGGGGCAGACGCGACAGACGCGGCAGACGAGGCAGACGCGGCAGACGAGCGGCAGACGCGGCAGACGAGGCAGACACGGCAGACGCGGCAGACGCGGCAGACGCGGCAGACGCGGCAGACGAGGCAGACACGGCAGACGAGCGGCAGACGCGGCAGACGAGCGGCAGACGCGGCAGACGCGGCAGACGGGGCAGACGCGGCAGACGAGGCAGACGCAGCAGACGCAGCAGACGCGGCAGACGCGGCAGACGAGGCAGACGAGCGGCAGACGCGGCAGACGAGGCAGACACGGCAGACACGGCAGACGCGGCAGACGCGGCAGACGCGGCAGACGCGGCAGACGCGGCAGACGAGCGGCAGACGAGGCAGACGCGGCAGACGCGGCAGACGAGGCAGACGCGGCAGACGCGGCAGACGAGGCAGACGCGGCAGACGAGGCAGACGAGGCAGACGAGGCAGACGCGGCAGACGCGGCAGACGAGGCAGACGCGGCAGACGAGGCAGACGAGGCAGACGCGGCAGGCAGACGCGGCAGACTGGGCAGACGGGGCAGACGGGGCAGACGCGGCAGACGCGGCAGACGCGGCAGACGAGGCAGACGCGGCAGACGAGGTAGACGAGGCAGACGCGACAGACGCGGCAGACGAGGCAGACGAGGCAGACGAGGCAGACGCGGCAGGCAGACGAGGCAGACGAGGCAGACACGGCAGACGCGGCAGACGCGGCAGACGCGGCAGACGCGGCAGACGCGGCAGACGCGGCAGACGAGGCAGACGAGGCAGACGCGGCAGACGAGGCAGACGCGGCAGACGAGGCAGACGAGGCAGACGCGGCAGGCAGACGCGGCAGACTGGGCAGACGGGGCAGACGCGGCAGACGCGGCAGACGCGGCAGACGCGGCAGACGAGGCAGACGCGGCAGACGAGGCAGACGAGGCAGACGCGGCAGACGCGACAGACGCGGCAGACGAGGCAGACGAGGCAGACGAGGCAGACGCGGCAGGCAGACGAAGCAGACGCGGCAGATTGGGCAGACGCGGCAGACGCGGCAGACGCGGCAGACGCGGCAGACGCGGCAGACGCGGCAGACGAGGCAGACGCGGCAGACGAGCGGCAGACGCGGCAGACGAGGCAGACACGGCAGACGAGGCAGACGCGGCAGACGCGGCAGACGAGGCAGACGAGGCAGACGAGGCAGACGCGGCAGGCAGACGAGGCAGACGCGGCAGATTGGGCAGACGCGGCAGACGCGGCAGACGCGGCAGACGCGGCAGACGAGGCAGACGCGGCAGACGAGCGGCAGACGCGGCAGACGAGGCAGACACGGCAGACGCGGCAGACGCGGCAGACGCGGCAGACGCGGCAGACGAGGCAGACGCGGCAGACGCGGCAGACGAGGCAGACGCGGCAGACGCGGCAGACGAGGCAGACGCGGCAGACGCGGCAGACGAGCGGCAGACGCGGCAGACGCGGCAGACGGGGCAGACGCGGCAGACGAGGCAGACGCGGCAGACGCGGCAGACGCGGCAGACGAGGCAGACGCGGCAGACGCGGCAGACGAGGCAGACGCGGCAGACGCGACAGACGCGGCAGACGAGCGGCAGACGCGGCAGACGAGGCAGACACGGCAGACGCGGCAGACGGGGCAGACGCGGCAGACGAGGCAGACGCGGCAGACGCGACAGACGCGGCAGACGAGGCAGACGAGGCAGACGAGGCAGACGCGGCAGGCAGACGCGGCAGACGCGGCAGACGAGGCAGACGCGGCAGACGCGGCAGACGCGGCAGACGAGGCAGACGAGGCAGACGCGGAAGACGAGGCAGACGCGGCAGACGAGGCAGACACGGCAGACGCGGCAGACGAGGCAGACGCGGCAGACGCGGCAGACGCGGCAGACGCAGCAGACGCGGCAGACGCGGCAGACGAGGCAGACGCGGCAGACGAGCGGCAGACGCGGCAGACGAGGCAGACGCGGCAGACGAGGCAGATGCAGCAGACGCGGCAGACGCGGCAGACGAGCGGCAGACAAGCGGCAGACGAGCGGCGGAGGGCGGGCGGCAGGCGGTGAGAACCGGTCTCGGCCGGCGGATCCCGCCCGCCGGCGGTGCTGTCGTTAACAGCGGCGCCGGCGGAGGCCGAGACAGAGGTCAGGCCCTGAGACCGGAGTGGCATGCATCACTGGGAGACCCGGTAACGGACCGACCATGGATCTGTTTGGGATTAGGGAGTGATACCAGACGGTGACCGAGACACACAGAGGGATTATATTCAGCTGAGCCGGTTGGAGACGGACTATTTTGAGCGGGATATTGGGTTATTCCAAGTGGCTGTGCGGTATCTGCTAGTGTTTGTTTTGCGGCAGTCAGGCGAGTTGCAGAATGGATTCCTCACCTTGCGCGTGCTTGTATGAAATTCCAATGTCATTAAGTGAGGAAGCAGGAAATACTTACGGCATAAGAAACTATCCAGACATGTAAATGTATGGGTCTGAATGGGAAGGGAACAAACCCTCCTCGATAAACAACGCATGCAAATGCTGAACGCAGCTAATGAGCAAGCGTGTTAGTAGTAACGGAGCAGATATCTGAGGTTCCTAAAAGCACCGAATAGCTTCAAACGTCGCTTGGCCATTATTTTCGATCGCCTCATTATCGGTAAATGTGAACCAACAAATTACGTAGACGCGCGGCATACGCCCACACGCACTCACTGCGTTTCTACTGTTACACAATACACATTTCACACCGCCTTTTGATTGTGGCACACAGCTAAACGCAATGGCCGGGTAACGGCGGAGGTGCGTGACAAGAGTAAAGATGAAAGTGGTGAGTGACGGCAGCATATTAGCAATGGCAAAATGAACACATTTCGGTTTTTGATGTCGAAACGACACTGGGCACACAAACAAAAAATAACGATTTAAGGTCCCCAGTGCCTCATGTTTCTGCTTTGGATAACAATACATTGTATTTATTACCTTTACACCACTTAAAATGTGTCTGAGTCACCACTTAGAGTGTACCACAATGCTAGTCAATATGACTGTGACCGTGACCATGTGACCATGTGACCCGGGGACCATCACCTGTGGACGGTTCACACACCCGGACACCGTCACGGTGGCGTTGGCAGCAGTCGGCACGATCCTGACCACGACCAGCGGCCGGTGACGTTTGGCCGCGGCACGGTGAGCGAAATTTCTGCGGCGGAGGTTTGCGGCGGAGAATTCAGGCATTAGCCGGTGTGCGGCCGTGAAATGGGAGTGGCGCAATCCCAGCGGCGGTGCGGGCAGTCCCGTCACAGCGGGAACACAGCCTTAGGGCGCGCCAGGGCAGAGCATGGCACCAGTCCTATTCAGCGGGAACACAGCCTTAGGGCGCGCCAGGGCAGAGCATGGCACCAGTCCTATTCAGCGGGAACACAGCCTTAGGGCGCGCCAGGGCAGAGCATGGCACCAGTCCTATTCAGCGGGAACACAGCCTTAGGGCGCGCCAGGGCAGAGCATGGCACCAGTCCTATTCAGCGGGAACACAGCCTTAGGGCGCGCCAGGGCAGAGCATGGCACCAGTCCTATTCAGCGGGAACACAGCCTTAGGGCGCGCCAGGGCAGAGCATGGCACCAGTCCTATTCAGCGGGAACACAGCCTTGAAGGCACGCCGGGGCAGAGCATGGCACCAGTCCTATTCAGCCGGTACCGCGTCAGTGCGCCCAGACGCAATTTTCACAAATGTTTGCCCAAAATGAGCGTGAGGCAGGTTATGGCCGTCAAATACCATTATGAATATATATATATATATATATATATATATATATATATATATATATATATACGAATCGTAATTAATGACATATGAGATGCAAAGTAAGTATTTTTATTTAACCATGTCTGAATGGCGTTCAACCAAAACATCGGCGTATGACATCCCCAAAAATGGCATAGATAATATCCATGATTACCGTTAGTTTGCAAGGCTCATAGCACCTTACGATTTTCTTTAAAGATATTATATTTAATAATGTCCGTTACCGATCAAATATAACGGCATCACCTCGGATACATGGTCAGTGTCTGAGATATCCACCAATTATCGCCGGAAACTGGAAATACCAGTATTTTTGTAATGCTGCACGTCTTAAAATAGTATCGAGAATCGAACTCAGGCGTCAGCGCCCGGCAACGTTTAACTTAGCCTGATTAGTTACTCTGATAGTCTAATAGGTACTCATGGTCGTATGAGGCACGCAGCTGGCGTTATAACATTGTGATTCGATCACGTGTCGAGGTAGTGTTCACTACGACAGTGTTCATTTATATAAAAAACTGCATTGTGCAAGACTTCAAAGTCGCCACATAGCGGATGATTCGACGGTAAAAAAATAAAAATGTCAAGCACATGCGACATCGAAGCCTTGCAACATAACGCCACTACTGGCACCACTATAAGAAATGGCGGATTTCCGCCGATGCACAGTGGTTAATTTTGCGATTTGGCCCGCATAAAGTCCGGAAGCTTGAGTTTCGGATTCCCATTTTTTTTTGTTCGATACCAATTGGAAATTGTTCGTATTTTTCTAAAATCGCCATGGTTTATCGATTTGAAAGCCTTATGATACTGAAACTTGCGGTCAAAGTGGCGTCTTCCGCACAGAGCCAGTGAGCTGGCAGAATGTGTGATGTTATAAAACGTGAAAAATACGGGACAATCGGAACCCGTCAGCTCAAATAAGTTATATAACACCGAGCAGAGACTTCATTGAATCTAGTTCAGGGCTAATAACTTCCCGGAGTACAAAGCTCCGGTTTGGTCGACTTCGCATATCACAAATAAATTTCGTTGGATTTTTTGCATTTTGAAGTAGAAAATCAACAATGAAGGTAACGCTAGGGAGAAATGAAACCTATACACATTCAGCCATAAAAAGCACCTCGAGTTACTTTGGATACAATGTGTTGCTCTTGCCACCTTGCGCCACCTTGCTCGTTATAGACGCACACACATGGCCAATTTGGATTTAAACAAAAACAACATATTAACGCAAAATTCGCTTTCAGCGCTCCAAAGTACCTCAGGGTACGTTTTGGGTGTCGTAAGCGACCCCGGTGAATTTATGCAGAAGGAAAAATTGCATGCTTATATGGCCTATGCTCCCCCAAAAAAAATGTCACGAGTCTTCAAAATTATAATTGCTTAGGGGCATTTTTTAACGCAAAACTCGCTTTCAGTGCCCAAAAGTACCCCAGGGTACGTTTTGAGTGCCATAAGCGACCCCGTGAATTTATGCGCGCTAAATCACAAAATTGCCCACTGTGCAATGCCACGAAAGCGAAATGACCTGCACGGGTAAGCAGCTTAGAAGCGGCACCCAGTGACTAGTCACGTTCTGAAGATCGAGACACGCTCCCCTGACGTCTTAATTTTCCGAAATTGCTTCCGGCTGACGCCAACAACACTATCAAATATTCCATCAACATGCGTCAACCGAGAAACCGGAGGCTAGGGACTCCCGGTTCGGGGTGCGTAGATGGAGCTGTATTGATTTAACTGCCGAGCGGAGCAACAATCTACTTTGAACAAATTAGTTTGCTCCTGAGGCGTGAAACACACTCATATTCTCAATATCCCACAAATTGCCGCCATCAATCACAATAGTCCTGCCCTGCCAGACTCCTTAACTTCCTCGGTCTCGTGGCTGCGACACCGTGTCGCAGGTTTTCCGGACATTATCTAAGACCGTCCATCAAGCCGCGAAGAAAACACCGAAAATAAAACGGTTTGCCCCGCTCACAGCAGGCGGAGATTGCAGCGTCGGATGAGCTGGGCGAAACCCACCTACCACACGGTATCCTGAGGCGGTGGCCAAGCGGCTGCGACGCATGGAGTCATCACGAACCAGACTCGCCAGCCCGCGTGGGTCCATTTCTGTCATGTGACCGTCTTAGGGACTCATTGCGAGCATGTCGCTCTTATGGAGTTACTTCAGACATACACGCCAACGCCCCGCGGAGAGGCCCGGATCGCCCTCATTGGACGCACAGTGTTGCAACAGATGCATGCTAGCGACGCGACCTGGCGGCCCTCTCCCCCAGAGCAACGATTGGTCTCCCAGCAACCAGCGATCCAGATTGGGGACAAGCGAAAGCACTCCGCGCTTTATCACACGCAAGGACTCTCCATGCACGTGGAGAGAAAGGCGGTGCCACTCCCCGGCGCGGCGGTCCAGATCCACTGACAGATGCCGCCATCACGGGGCGTGTCTGAGAGGGCCGCCGTGGCGTACTCAATCGGAACATTGTCCTCCCCTCCCCCGGTGGCACGACTGACCCCCGCCGAGAGCGGTGACCGGGCCATCTATCTGCCGAGTAACGCTGTGCAGCGCGGGCCGCTCGGCCTGGGTGGGGCCGCGCATCGGTTACCGCCCTGACACCGCACCACCGCGCGAGGCCGAGGCTGACCTAGACCGCGGCATGAGGAAGGGCGCAGCCGACGCCGGCCCGCTGCGGTGGCGGCGATGGCGCAACATCCAGTGGTGGGCTCCGAAGGCCGGCCGTGGGTCAGACTGCTGGTGCATGGCTCCGTGCGCCCTGGTCCTAATGCCAAGGTTCTATGTCCGACTCTTGGCTTTAGACTTTCAGCTCCTGCCTCCGGTCTCCCGACTTTTGGTAACCTTGTTCTACTCCCTGTTCCATCCTCTCGGCCCTGTGCTCAGTAGCTTCCAGCTACTAACCACCAGCTCTTGACTCACAGCTCCCGGTTCCCACCAGCACAGCACAAGGAGCAGCCCGCAGCCCGCAGACCGCGTCCCACGAGACCCGCAGAACCGAGACACACGAGAGGGTCAGCCCGTGACGTAACTGGGTCAGGCTGACCGCCCCGCTCTGGCCGACCCGGGGAGCATTGCAGTGATCAGCGGGGGTGTGGTCCCTGCTCCCATCACCCAGAGTCCAGTGGTCAGGAGGCGTGGCGCCAGGCCGACCCGGGGTGCTGGGCAGTGATCAGCGGGGGTGTGGTCCCGGCTCCCACCACCCAGAGTCCAGTGGTCAGGAGGCGTGGCGCCAGGCCGACCCGGGGTGCAGTGCAGTGGTCACCGAGGGCCGCCCTGGCCGCCATCAGCGCTCATTGTGTGCATAACGTCATCTCGGTGTGCTGGCTCTGAATAACCACACTGTGCTGTCATGACTAAGAATCGCGCCTGCAGAATGCATTGTGTGTTTGCCCCAGATATCTCGCAATACTTTCGACCGCGTGACTCCCTTTCATCTTCACCATTTATCACCGGCATTTACCAGTCCGACTGTCAAACACAGTACAAGGCCCCATGTATCAAACAGCCCTATCGGTACTGCATCAACTATCCTTGTTCTTTTTGTCGCTCCAAACCACACCCTGCCTCTAAGCCTAATCCCCCGCGGACCCCCCGGGTCTCGCGGGACCCCCTGCTGGCGCCCCTGACGCGCCAATCACGAGCGCCAGTGCCGCCGGTAAGTGGATCTGTTTTTCGCCGCGGAAAAAGGCGCCGCCCGGGGACAGGACTCCAATGGTGCGCGCGCAAGCGGCGCGTCCAAACAATCGCGCGCCGCCTCGCCTCCTCTGAGGCCGCGCCGTGATCGCCTTTGAGTTTACTCCGCGTGTGTCACTCCGCGCCGCGTTGGTCGTCCTCCATGACGCGCGGCACAGCAGCGGCGGAGTGACAGCACGCACACACTGCATCATCTATGTGGGCCAGATGGATCCGAGATAGTGTCTCGCAGACGGTGATGTGACGGGTGCGTGGCCGGAGGGCCGGTCCGGCCCTCCCGGCTGAGACTCAGGGTCGGCCCGTTGTGGCCTATAGCCCGTGACTCAGTGCAGGCGTGGGACGCTCGTACCGACGACTCGCGAAGGCTCAGAAAGTCGTATATGTCACCGTGCGGGTGCTGTGTCAAGGGGAAGCGGCCTTTTAGAGCCATGCCCTTGTGTTGCAAGTGTCGCTCGTGTGTGGTAACTCGGGGCGTGATTGTGGCCCCTCTGTGCGATAGGTAAGTTGCTGGGAGGTCGTGGCCTTCATGGCATTAAGTGACTCTTAGCACCGCAGTGTGATGTAGCGTGATGTGATGTGATGTGATGTGATGTGGCTGGATTAATGTGACAACTGACGAACCACGGCTTTGCAGTGACCACCCCTGCACACTGCGGTGCCCTCTGCCCGTCATGATAAGCAGTGCGATCCACCATGAGACTAATCAGAAGCCGGCGCGGCGGCGAGCTGTACCGAGACCAGCCCAGCTGACCCCGCTTCTCCTGTACCGAGACCAGCCCAGCTGACCCAGCTTCTCCTGTACCGAGAGCAGCCCAGCTGACCCCGCTTCTCCTGTACCGAGACCAGCCCAGCTGACCCAGCTTCTCCTGTACCGAGACCAGCCCAGCTGACCCAGCTTCTCCTGTACCGAGACCAGCCCAGCTGACCCCGCTTCTCCTGTACCGAGACCAGCCCAGCTGGCCCAGCTTCTCCTGTACCGAGACCAGCCCAGCTGACCCCGCTTCTCCTGTACCGAGACCAGCCCAGCTGACCCCGCTTCTCCTGTACCGAGACCAGCCCAGCTGACCCAGCTTCTCCTGTACCGAGAGCAGCCCAGCTGACCCCGCTTCTCCTGTACCGAGACCAGCCCAGCTGACCCCGCTTCTCCTGTACCGAGACCAGCCCAGCTGACCCAGCTTCTCCTGTACCGAGACCAGCCCAGCTGACCCAGCTTCTCCTGTACCGAGAGCAGCCCAGCTGACCCCGCTTCTCCTGTACCGAGACCAGCCCAGCTGACCCAGCTTCTCCTGTACCGAGACCAGCCCAGCTGACCCAGCTTCTCCTGTACCGAGACCAGCCCAGCTGACCCCGCTTCTCCTGTACCGAGACCAGCCCAGCTGGCCCAGCTTCTCCTGTACCGAGACCAGCCCAGCTGACCCCGCTTCTCCTGTACCGAGACCAGCCCAGCTGACCCCGCTTCTCCTGTACCGAGATCAGCCCAGCTGACCCAGCTTCTCCTGTACCGAGAGCAGCCCAGCTGACCCCGCTTCTCCTGTACCGAGACCAGCCCAGCTGACCCCGCTCCTCCTGTACCGAGACCAGCCCAGCTGACCCAGCTTCTCCTGTACCGAGACCAGCCCAGCTGACCCAGCTTCTCCTGTACCGAGAGCAGCCCAGCTGACCCCGCTTCTCCTGTACCGAGACCAGCCCAGCTGACCCAGCTTCTCCTGTACCGAGACCAGCCCAGCTGACCCAGCTTCTCCTGTACCGAGACCAGCCCAGCTGACCCCGCTTCTCCTGTACCGAGACCAGCCCAGCTGGCCCAGCTTCTCCTGTACCGAGACCAGCCCAGCTGACCCCGCTTCTCCTGTACCGAGACCAGCCCAGCTGACCCAGCTTCTCCTGTACCGAGAGCAGCCCAGCTGACCCCGCTTCTCCTGTACCGAGACCAGCCCAGCTGACCCCGCTTCTCCTGTACCGAGACCAGCCCAGCTGACCCCGCTTCTCCTGTACCGAGACCAGCCCAGCTGGCCCAGCTTCTCCTGTACCGAGACCAGCCCAGCTGACCCAGCTTCTCCTGTACCGAGACCAGCCCAGCTGACCCAGCTTCTCCTGTACCGAGACCAGCCCAGCTGGCCCAGCTTCTCCTGTACCGAGACCAGCCCAGCTGACCCCGCTTCTCCTGTACCGAGACCAGCCCAGCTGGCCCAGCTTCTCCTGTACCGAGACCAGCCCAGCTGACCCAGCTTCTCCTGTACCGAGACCAGCCCAGCTGACCCCGCTTCTCCTGTACCGAGACCAGCCCAGCTGGCCCAGCTTCTCCTGTACCGAGACCAGCCCAGCTGACCCAGCTTCTCCTGTACCGAGACCAGCCCAGCTGGCCCAGCTTCTCCTGTACCGAGACCAGCCCAGCTGACCCCGCTTCTCCTGTACCGAGACCAGCCCAGCTGGCCCAGCTTCTCCTGTACCGAGACCAGCCCAGCGGACCCAGCTTCTCCTGTACCGAGACCAGCCCAGCTGACCCCGCTTCTCCTGTACCGAGACCAGCCCAGCTGACCCAGCTTCTCCTGTACCGAGACCAGCCCAGCTGACCCAGCTTCTCCTGTACCGAGACCAGCCCAGCGGACCCAGCTTCTCCTGTACCGAGACCAGCCCAGCTGACCCAGCTTCTCCTGTACCGAGACCAGCCCAGCTGACCCAGCTTCTCCTGTACCGAGACCAGCCCAGCTGGCCCAGCTTCTCCTGTACCGAGACCAGCCCAGCTGACCCAGCTTCTCCTGTACCGAGACCAGCCCAGCTGACCCCGCTTCTCCTGTACCGAGACCAGCCCAGCGGACCCAGCTTCTCCTGTACCGAGACCAGCCCAGCTGACCCCGCTTCTCCTGTACCGAGACCAGCCCAGCTGACCCAGCTTCTCCTGTACCGAGAGCAGCCCAGCTGACCCAGCTTCTCCTGTACCGAGACCAGCCCAGCGGACCCAGCTTCTCCTGTACCGAGACCAGCCCAGCGGACCCAGCTTCTCCTGTACCGAGACCAGCCCAGCTGACCCCGCTTCTCCTGTACCGAGACCAGCCCAGCTGGCCCAGCTTCTCCTGTACCGAGACCAGCCCAGCTGACCCAGCTTCTCCTGTACCGAGACCAGCCCAGCTGGCCCAGCTTCTCCTGTACCGAAACCAGCCCAGCGGACCCAGCTTCTCCTGTACCGAGACCAGCCCAGCTGACCCAGCTTCTCCTGTACCGAGACCAGCCCAGCAGACCCAGCTTCTCCTGTACCGAGACCAGCCCAGCTGACCCCGCTTCTCCTGTACCGAGACCAGCCCAGCTGACCCAGCTTCTCCTGTACCGAGAGCAGCCCAGCTGACCCAGCTTCTCCTGTACCGAGACCAGCCCAGCGGACCCAGCTTCTCCTGTACCGAGACCAGCCCAGCGGACCCAGCTTCTCCTGTACCGAGACCAGCCCAGCTGACCCCGCTTCTCCTGTACCGAGACCAGCCCAGCTGGCCCAGCTTCTCCTGTACCGAGACCAGCCCAGCTGACCCAGCTTCTCCTGTACCGAGACCAGCCCAGCTGGCCCAGCTTCTCCTGTACCGAGACCAGCCCAGCGGACCCAGCTTCTCCTGTCCCGAGACCAGCCCAGCTGACCCAGCTTCTCCTGTACCGAGACCAGCCCAGCGGACCCAGCTTCTCCTGTACCGAGACCAGCCCAGCTGGCCCAGCTTCTCCTGTACCGAGAGCAGCCCAGCTGACCCAGCTTCTCCTGTACCGAGACCAGCCCAGCTGGCCCAGCTTCTCCTGTACCGAGACCAGCCCAGCTGACCCCGCTTCTCCTGTACCGAGACCAGCCCAGCTGGCCCAGCTTCTCCTGTACCGAGACCAGCCCAGCTGGCCCAGCTTCTCCTGTACCGAGACCAGCCCAGCTGACCCCGCTTCTCCTGTACCGAGACCAGCCCAGCTGGCCCAGCTTCTCCTGTACCGAGACCAGCCCAGCTGACCCAGCTTCTCCTGTACCGAGACCAGCCCAGCTGGCCCAGCTTCTCCTGTACCGAGACCAGCCCAGCTGACCCAGCTTCTCCTGTACCGAGACCAGCCCAGCGGACCCAGCTTCTCCTGTACCGAGACCAGCCCAGCTGACCCAGCTTCTCCTGTACCGAGACCAGCCCAGCTGACCCAGCTTCTCCTGTACCGAGACCAGCCCAGCTGACCCAGCTTCTCCTGTACCGAGACCAGCCCAGCTGACCCAGCTTCTCCTGTACCGAGACCAGCCCAGCTGACCCAGCTTCTCCTGTACCGAGACCAGCCCAGCTGACCCAGCTTCTCCTGTACCGAGACCAGCCCAGCTGACCCAGCTTCTCCTGTACCGAGACCAGCCCAGCTGACCCAGCTTCTCCTGTACCGAGACCAGCCCAGCTGACCCAGCTTCTCCTGTACCGAGACCAGCCCAGCTGACCCAGCTTCTCCTGTACCGAGACCAGCCCAGCGGACCCCGCTTCTCCTGTACCGAGACCAGCCCAGCTGACCCAGCTTCTCCTGTACCGAGACCAGCCCAGCTGACCCAGCTTCTCCTGTACCGAGACCAGCCCAGCTGACCCAGCTTCTCCTGTACCGAGACCAGCCCAGCTGACCCAGCTTCTCCTGTACCGAGAGCAGCCCAGCTGACCCCGCTTCTCCTGTACCGAGACCAGCCCAGCTGACCTAGCTTCTCCTGTACCGAGAGCAGCCCAGCTGACCCCGCTTCTCCTGTACCGAGACCAGCCCAGCTGACCCAGCTTCTCCTGTACCGAGACCAGCCCAGCTGACCCAGCTTCTCCTGTACCGAGACCAGCCCAGCTGACCCCGCTTCTCCTGTACCGAGACCAGCCCAGCTGACCCCGCTTCTCCTGTACCGAGACCAGCCCAGCTGACCCCGCTTCTCCTGTACCGAGACCAGCCCAGCTGACCCAGCTTCTCCAGTACCGAGACCAGCCCAGCTGACCCCGCTTCTCCTGTACCGAGACCAGCCCAGCTGACCCAGCTTCTCCTGTACCGAGACCAGCCCAGCGGACCCAGCTTCTCCTGTACCGAGACCAGCCCAGCGGACCCAGCTTCTCCTGTACCGAGACCAGCCCAGCTGACCCCGCTTCTCCTGTACCGAGACCAGCCCAGCTGGCCCAGCTTCTCCTGTACCGAGACCAGCCCAGCTGACCCAGCTTATCCTGTACCGAGACCAGCCCAGCTGGCCCAGCTTCTCCTGTACCGAGACCAGCCCAGCGGACCCAGCTTCTCCTGTACCGAGACCAGCCCAGCTGACCCAGCTTCTCCTGTACCGAGACCAGCCCAGCGGACCCAGCTTCTCCTGTACCGAGACCAGCCCAGCTGGCCCAGCTTCTCCTGTACCGAGAGCAGCCCAGCTGACCCAGCTTCTCCTGTACCGAGACCAGCCCAGCTGACCCAGCTTCTCCTGTACCGAGACCAGCCCAGCGGACCCAGCTTCTCCTGTACCGAGACCAGCCCAGCTGACCCAGCTTCTCCTGTACCGAGACCAGCCCAGCTGACCCAGCTTCTCCTGTACCGAGACCAGCCCAGCGGACCCAGCTTCTCCTGTACCGAGACCAGCCCAGCTGACCCAGCTTCTCCTGTACCGAGACCAGCCCAGCGGACCCAGCTTCTCCTGTCCCGAGACCAGCCCAGCTGACCCAGCTTCTCCTGTACCGCGACCAGCCCAGCTGGCCCAGCTTCTCCTGTACCGAGACCAGCCCAGCTGACCCCGCTTCTCCTGTACCGAGACCAGCCCAGCTGACCCCGCTTCTCCTGTACCGAGACCAGCCCAGCTGACCCAGCTTCTCCTGTACCGAGACCAGCCCAGCGGACCCAGCTTCTCCTGTACCGAGACCAGCCCAGCTGACCCAGCTTCTCCTGTACCGAGACCAGCCCAGCTGACCCAGCTTCTCCTGTACCGAGACCAGCCCAGCTGACCCAGCTTCTCCTGTACCGAGACCAGCCCAGCTGACCCAGCTTCTCCTGTACCGAGACCAGCCCAGCTGACCCAGCTTCTCCTGTACCGAGACCAGCCCAGCTGACCCAGCTTCTCCTGTACCGAGACCAGCCCAGCTGACCCAGCTTCTCCTGTACCGAGACCAGCCCAGCTGACCCAGCTTCTCCTGTACCGAGACCAGCCCAGCTGACCCAGCTTCTCCTGTACCGAGACCAGCCCAGCGGACCCCGCTTCTCCTGTACCGAGACCAGCCCAGCTGACCCAGCTTCTCCTGTACCGAGACCAGCCCAGCTGACCCAGCTTCTCCTGTACCGAGACCAGCCCAGCGGACCCAGCTTCTCCTGTACCGAGACCAGCCCAGCTGACCCAGCTTCTCCTGTACCGAGAGCAGCCCAGCTGACCCCGCTTCTCCTGTACCGAGACCAGCCCAGCTGACCCAGCTTCTCCTGTACCGAGACCAGCCCAGCTGACCCAGCTTCTCCTGTACCGAGACCAGCCCAGCTGACCCAGCTTCTCCTGTACCGAGACCAGCCCAGCTGACCCAGCTTCTCCTGTACCGAGAGCAGCCCAGCTGACCCAGCTTCTCCTGTACCGAGAGCAGCCCAGTTGACCCCGCTTCTCCTGTACCGAGACCAGCCCAGCTGACCCAGCTTCTCCTGTACCGAGAGCAGCCCAGCTGACCCAGCTTCTCCTGTACCGAGAGCAGCCCAGCTGACCCCGCTTCTCCTGTACCGAGACCAGCCCAGCTGACCCAGCTTCTCCTGTACCGAGACCAGCCCAGCTGACCCCGCTTCTCCTGTACCGAGACCAGCCCAGCTGACCCAGCTTCTCCTGTACCGAGACCAGCCCAGCTGACCCAGCTTCTCCTGTACCGAGAGCAGCCCAGCGGACCCAGCTTCTCCTGTACCGAGAGCAGCCCAGCGGACCCAGCTTCTCCTGTACCGAGACCAGCCCAGCGGACCCAGCTTCTCCTGTACCGAGAGCAGCCCAGCTTCTCCTCAGCTGACCAGAGCGCGTCCCGCCGGCCGGAACCCGCTCTCCCGCGCCGCCGGATCGCGGGGCAGTCGATCGTCCATCGCGTCCCTCCCGACGTTCGACGTGGGGGAGACGCGCGCGGCGCGTGCACCGCGATCGTCTGTCGTGTGCCGCCGCACGCCGCCGCCGCAATAGACGCTAACGACGCGCGGGGAAAGTTCGAGCGCACGCTGCGGACGCTGCGGACGCCCAACGCCGGCTGAGGCTGTTTGAGACTGACCGAGGCTACGTGAGGCTGTTTGAGACTGACCGAGGCTACGTGAGGCTGTTTGAGACTGACCGAGGTTACGTGAGGCTATTTGAGACTGACAGAGGCTACGTGAGGCTGTTTGAGACTGAATCATGCTATACTCCGCGCTGACCCGAGGAGTTGGCACATCGTCGCGTAACATCCGAGCGGGGCGCGAAGGGGAGATACATCTGTCACCGAGCGAACCCTGACCCGTAACCTGACTTCTGACCTGACCCGGTCACGCTGCATCAGCCGGCAGTCTCTGGGAGCGGTCACTAATCTCGGGCGCGTGCTCCACGGTCCAGCGGTGCCGCGGGGGGCCGCGGGGAAACGGAGGGGGCGGAGCGGGGGCGGCGTGGTGCGATTTGGAGCAGCGCTCGTCGGTACCACGTCGTGCGAAGGGTGTGACGGCGACAGAGCTCCTGAGAGGCCCTTAATCAGCGGATTGCAGTCATCCGAGGGGTCGTGCCGGTCCATCAGAGGGAGAGGGCCGGGCGGCCGAACCGGGACGACCGGCTGCCCCCGGACCTCGACCGTCTCTGATGCTGAGGTCAGCACTGATCTCTCATCAGCGCCCTGCTGATATAACACCCCAGCGTGTCAACACGCGTCCCACCATCTCAGTATAAACATCAGATCCTGCCGGTGTTGGTAACTATGGCGGCGGACCATCAGAGACGCACTGAGGCGGACCGGCCGGGCGTAAATGACCCGTTACAAATGGATCAGGCGGCATGCGGCGCATACCACGGGAGGAACCATTACACCCGCCGAAGCTGGAGTCATGAATCACAAGCCAGACAGATGTGGAGCTTGTTTTTGGCGCCGGAGCCTCCAAACGGGGCTCCTGCCATGGCTGGCCGCTGTGCATGCGTGACCGGCGCTCATCCCGGATTGGTCACGGCTTCGGTTTGGTCAGGTGATATAGCACCGGACATCGGGTGTAAATCAGTGTTTGTGATTTATTCCGATCCATATAGCGGTGAGCATCTGACTGCTGAGTCATGGACGAATGCGGTCAATGGAGATAGTTGTGTAATGGAAAATCAATTTGCACCGACTCCGCCAGGGCCGGGTTGAAACTGTTTAGCAATGACTATAGACAGTAGCGTACCCAGTATTCACTCCAGGAGGGGAAATGTTTGCTCAGGGGGGCATAAAGTACCCCCACCAAAAAAAAACTCACCGGATTTGGCCCACTATATTTTATATATAAAAATAAAATAAAACAATTTTTCTCATAAAAAAATATAAAAACTATTCATTTTTTCGACCAAAGGGGGCACGTACAGACCTTCAGGGGGGGGGGGAATTGCCCCGTTTGCCCCCCCCCCCCTCCCGCTTGTGTACGCCTATGACTATAGATGCAGCACTTGGAGCACCTTGGACAGGTAGAAACCGTGAGCATAAGTCAGCAATAAGTCAGCCGTCAGCAATGGCGGATCCAGCGGGGCCATCGGGGCCAAGGCCCCAGAAGATGACTGATTTGTGGCCTTTAATGCCGAATATGTTCAGCATAACAGGGAGAGTATGTGCTCAGTATTTTTGTTTAGTGCCTGTGCTTGAGTGCATTTAGAAGACGGAAGCATCCAGATCATTCCGCCATGTGCTACATGTGTAGACAATTAGGACGATGCCTATGGTTTAATTTTGGCACGTTTTATGTAATTTCAGGTAAAAAAAGAAAGGCAGATAACTTGTTTCTTCGCCATTTGACTACAGCTTTAATTGTAACCATTAATGTAGGTTTAATGGCACAGAGAATATCTGTGGAAAATCAACGCCAAACCTTTGTAGCAATAACTATGAAGTAGCCAATGGTCTCCGTTGATGGTATTGCTGGATGACGTGGCCGAGCAATGCTAAACGTCGAGGCTCGCAATCCAAACCTGACCAGCAAGGCTGTATCACGATAATCTACAATCACTTTCACTGCAGGCAACCACGTCTCGTTGTCACACCCGAAAAACGTGTGTAAGTGTTGTGGATAAGCATCTAATGGGCGTGTATTGCTCTTAAACGGTACTAATGTATGTGAGTTATACAATTGATCAAGGATGCTTTCCTAAACGTCACATAAGTTATCAGGCGTATCGGGTAGCCCATACCTGCTCATTAGTGATAACGTACAGGCGTCACCCGAGGTCGGAGCTTGATTGCCTATTCTATTTAGCCAACCACATTTCAGTGGGCCAGTTTTTACTCATGTACACGCGTTCTGATCTAGGCTCGCTGAAAGATGGCGCTATAATTATATCATTACTGGCACCTACTATTAGCGGTCTCACGCATATGGTCGTTATGAAACGCTGGCAACAATGCCGCCCACAAGGCCGCGGCCCGCACGGCACCCATTCAGCAGTCCGACCGGGACCTCGCTCCGACTCGCAAACAGCGACAGTCAGACTACAGTCAGCAGTCAACAGTCCGACCGGGACCTCGCTCCGACTCGCAAACAGCGACAGTCAGACTACAGTCTGACCGGGACCTCGCTCCGACTCGCAAACAGCGACAGCCAGACTACAGTCAAGCAGTCAACAGTCGACCGTCAGCAGTCAGCAGTCAGCAGTCAGCAGTCAGCAGTCAGCAGCAAAGCTGATCTTTCACCCACGCACAGCCAGTGAGCCGCAGCCAAACACCTCACGGCCGGGGGCAGGAAGCGGCCCGCTCTCGATCGAAATTAATGCGTCACGGACTCGCCGCGCGCCGGGCCGGGTATGGGAATAACACCCATTAAACAATAGCGAGCGAGCCGCGTGATTTACGTCTCCGAACGACTGCCGACCGGTCGTGAGGTCACGGCTATCGGTGTTTCGGGGACCGGACCTGCGACTGCCGGCCGGTCGTGAGGTCACGGCTGTCGAGTGTCGGGGACTGGACCTGCGACTGCCGCCGGTCGTGAGGTCACGGCTGTCGAGTGTCGGGGACTGGACCTGCGACTGCCGCCGGTCGTGAGGTCACGGCTATCGGTGTGTCGGGGACTGGACCTGCGACTGCCGCCGGTCGTGAGGTCACGGCTGTCGGTGTGTCGGGGACCGGACGGTGCCGAGATGGAGACACAGGTGGTGCCCTGCAGCGGCTACAGAGAACACCTGGCAACACTCGCCAAGTCGCCACTGTCTCCGGCCCTCTCGGTTTGGTCGCGCCTGAGCTTGTCGTCAGGTGCAGCTCGTTGTTAAAATCCCCATCAGCCCCGCCCACCAGCCAGTCATGCACTAATTAGTAAGGATTTATGACGTAGTTTGCTGGACTCCCGCCTCACTCGGCACGGCGGGGAACCGACGATAAGGAGTCAGCGATAAGCGCTCCGGAGGCAAATCGGCTGGAGAGAACGTGCTGCGGGACACGGGTATACGACAACCTCCGCCGAGAGGTGTCCACCGGTCAGACAAGACGCCCCCGCCGAGCCGTGTCTACGGAGGAGCTCCCCGACCACAGAACCGAGACGGAATCACCCCCGCGCACTCTTCACTTTTAATTATCTATATAACTTGTAAGGGTCTACTTACCGGGCTTATAGAGCCTGAACCGCACCAGATTGTGCCATCAGAGGAGCCCTTTTAAACGTGACAACGGCTCTAAATCATGGCGTAACAATAGATTGCTCCAGTGGACAACCCATAACTGAAGGGCGGTCATCTAACCGGATGGGAACTGCGGTAGCCAGCTCTGACCGTTAGTTCTGAGTAGAACCGAGCTGATGTGCGCTGTGTGCTGATGTGTGCTGACGAACGTTCC
This sequence comes from Chirona hameri, assembly GCA_036785665.1. NCBI lineage: Eukaryota > Metazoa > Arthropoda > Thecostraca > Balanomorpha > Balanidae > Chirona > Chirona hameri. The sequence continues at coordinate 54,290 of JAXIVJ010000844.1, forward strand.
AGCGGTGCCAAGCCCGCCACTTGTCTCGGAAAATGACCTTCAGAAATCCGCTCGGCGTCAGCTGTCACAGCCCTCAGCTTGGCGAATCGGCTCAATAACTGAAGAGACTATACGGTCACCGAACGACGTCATTGATCACACAGGAGCAATTAACAAAGAGTCACGTACGCCAGTCAGACAGAGAAAAGCTTAAGAAGCAGAATCAAACGATTGCCAGATTCCCCATAAGTCAAACCAACGCTCCAAGTAGTAAGCACTGAACTACCGTCCACCGCCAGCATACAAAATGTTCTACAACATAAAAGGGAATGACCGGTTAAAGATAGTTTACACGTCTTCAAAGTCATTCTTTCTGAGAAGTGGCATCAGCCTTTGTATGTCTTCTAGATAAGGAGAGATAAAAGAACGACGAAGTATATTAAATATTATTTTTAAATATTGACCACCATATTACACGGGGCCATAGGCGGATCATCGTAAACTAATCCTGTACGTCATGTAGCCCACGATTTGCCGAGCTCTCCCTCTCTCTCTCTCTCTCTCTCTCTCTCTCTCTCTCTCTCTCTCTCTCTCTCTCTCTCTCTCTCTCTCTCTCTCTCTCTCTCTCTCTCTCTCTCTCTCTCTCTCTCTCTCTCTCTCTCTATCTCTCGCTCTATGGCCCGTTGTCACGCCCGGCATCGCCTCTCGAGAGCTGCATACTGAGCGTGGGAATAACACAGGTCCGACCAGTCTGCCCAGTTATCCCGGACAGTGTCGCCGGGACGAGGTGGCGAAACCTACCCCACGCAGCCCGGACCGCAAATCACGAGCGGCTCCGGAGCTGGGAGCTCGCGGGAAAAAAATCGACCGGTCGAGCGGCTGGGATCGAGAGCTGTTGGGACAAGTCAAGCTGGTCAGCTTCATTCTCTGTTGTCACACGACAGCTCCACTACGGAGCTTAACATCCTTAGTGCGCCTACAGACACCGGAGGCCCACAAACACACCCAACGGTGCAATTTGGAGGCTATAAACCAGGGCTGGTCTGGGCTGGGAGCGGTGTCTGGGTGGCCGCAATGACACGCTCCCAGCTGCACACAATTCGCTCTGCCACCTCTGAGCACCTGGCACACAGCTGCAGGTCAGCTCTCTGTCCCGCTCCAGCGCCGCCGGCGGCGCAACGCCGCGATTCGTCCACCGTCGACAGCCGCCTGTTTCCTCACAGGGCCCAGATTTTCACCACGCTGGCCACCGGATCGCCGGAAAATAATGGACGGTGATGCAACCGCCGGCGGCGATCTGCGCACTGGAGGAGCACCGCGCCAGTCGGTCCCGTGAGAACCAACTTGATTGCACACCACCGAGAACGCAGGAAGGTATCATGGCGCACGATGTGTTTCGCTATATAGACAGGTTATGGCATAATTGGAGCTGTTCGCGAGTCGGTTAGGTCTGATGGGTTTCTCATATGTGAGGAGGATATTTACAGTGAATGGTATGGTAGTTATAAGAAATCGTAAAGGCTGTGCTCTGACGTGAAACAACATTAAAAAATAAATCGTCGCTTTTGATACAACTGATACACAATCATGCTGACTTATCTGGTTTCTTTGTCCACAATTAAGCAAAAAAGTTAGTTAACACAGCAATCATATTCAAGGATTCTCACTTAAAGATGGCATGATGCAGGCGATTTTTTTATTTTTCATCTGTTGTTGGTCAGTTGCCGCAAACAGCTTACTGGCATTGCTTCACCGTTTAAATCTCACATGGTAGCTGACTCCTAAAGCGATTAGCATCAAGCCCAAAGCGGTCGTGCCAAGCAACAACATTCCGATGTTACTCGGTCTTTATACAAAGACTTGTCGGAGAGCAGTCTACAATGCAACCTGAGAGAACAATGTCAGGATCATCCGACTGAGGTCGCCAAGGTCAAGTTCCTCCGTAAGGCTTAGCGTTCAGGAGAATAGAGATTGTGGTATGGCCGTTTTACATATTAAAGGAAATAGTTCACCTTCAACATTGGTTTTGAACTGAAATAGCAGTTTTGTAGCTCGTGTTGAGAAATCCTTATCTGGAACTTTTCTTGGCTGAAAAGACTCTCCAGCCGAAGATATTTGACTTTTTGGCGAAGGAATACGGCGCATATATGATGTACCGTACCGTCTGAAAGTGCCAGCACTGCCATGGAGCATGCGCAGACCAATAACGCACACCATAACATTAATAATTTATGACCTTCTGTCCTGAATTGGCGCGATGTAGGACCATTTTTGAAAATAAAAAAAGAAACTGTATTAAACAATATAATAAAATAGTGTTCTGAAAAATTTCCCGAAGGTGAACTATTTCCTTTAAACGGAGATAGAAGTGCTAAGAAATTTAGTAAGAGTAAGTAAGATAAATATCTAGGACGAAATTTATTTGTATTTGTTAAAGGACCTTATTTTTTGGAAAGCTACTTCACCGAAATGTAGTAATGGCTCAGCTGTAAGGACAGTATCTTACAACATTGATTAGCTGCCAGTGCCGCTGCTTCGCTCTCTGACACATTAACATATTCACATTAGGCGACCCAGATGGTTCTGAGAGCACATACATTACGAGTCGCCCACATTCAACTCATGCACACCAGTAGTGGAAAAATGTCCAATCCAGATGGTCGCTGCCCACTGGCAGTGTACCACAGAAGCCGGATATCAGGGTCTCCAGCAAATGTCCAACATGGGCGGTGGTTCCTGTCAGAGCCATTCGCAGTCTGACAGGAGCGACAGACCCTGCCTGCGCCCGGTAAATACTATATACGGCCGCTGACAACCTTCAGCCAATGACGATGTGATCGGCTCGACACGGAAACTCGTGTAGCTCCGTCACACTGGCCGCGGAAGCGTCAGCTGTTCAGTGCCACTGCACGCAGCGCATTGATAATGGCCGAGCGAGTCGGCTCCAGAAGACGCTTTCCGGGTCCGACACGAGCCCCCCATTTCACCGAAATGGTGATAAGCGTCCGGGGCACGCGAAAACGATCCCAATGCGTTCAATGTGTGATCGATATCGTGACCTCATTATAGTGTGCGCCCACGTATTTATTACCTGTGCAATGACGATGCCCGGGAAGCCGTTTTGAAAAAAGCGCTGTTGTCCAGCAATGGAAACCACATAGTTAGCATAAGATATATGGAGTGATTGATTGTTCGATTCTGACAATGTGAAGACTTATGACAACGTTAATCGAACGTCGGTTTTCGTTTGCATCATAATTAACGAATGCCTTTTTACTGATCGATTATTAAATGCTACGTTACCTGTCAGGTAAAATGCCCTAAAGGTTCCTTATAGGCAAAACAGTGGAAGCGATAACGTTCAGATTTGGTAACAGAAATTGCATCGATCATTTGTCATCAATCTGCGATGACTTCCGCTTCAGTAGTGTAACCTGACACCAGGAAGAAATGAAGGGCGTAGTCATACCTAAATGTCATGGCGCTTAGCCTCCCTCGTGTGCCTGAATAAATATGCAGTGGCGTGACGTAAAACCCAATGATTATGACTGACCCAATGATTATCTCTTTCTGATCTCGACCTCTGTAAGTGCATAACCCAACAGCAACAACTATATACTTCTAGAAGCACTAGAAGCGTCGTGACTTTGCAAACATCGCACTTATGTCACCCACTTAAACACATAAACAGATCAATCATGTTGGCATCGCAAGCTCTAGACTGCAAGCGCGACTCACCTCTACAAGTACAGCGTGCCAATCTTCTTCAGGTTGTTGTACTTGTTGTTGAGCAGGATTTTGTGGTTGCGCCTCGTGTAGACGCCCGGCTCGAGCCGCAGCTTCCGCTCGTGGTCAGTGATGATGCTCGGCTTGCTGAACATCTCCGGCGCCGGCGGGTGCGTGTCCCATGCCAAGTTAGTCAGCGACTTGGGTCGCGTCAGCTTCCGTGGCTTCCTCTCCAAGATCCTGCCCTTGAGTAGCGCCGAGTCGCCAGAGTCGCCGGACGTCTTGCCGCCGGAGTTGCTAGACTCGAGCGTGTCGAAGTCCATGATGAGGTTGGTGAGCGACTTGTAGCGCATGTCGAACAGCGGCGAGGGCCCGCTGGAGCGCACGGTCGAGCGCACTGCGTCCGGAAGAGGGCCGTGCACGCTGCCGCACTTGGTCATGCCGCCACCTCCGCCGCCGCTGCGGTGCGCCGCGAAGCGTTGGTTCGCGCGCGCGTTGCAGTTCTTGGCGAAGAGCTTGCCGGCGGAGCGGGGCTCGCCCTGCCGCGCGGCTGCCGCCACCTCCCGCGCCCTCTTCTCGGCCGAGACGCGGTTGTCGGGTGGCGGCTCGAGCCGGACCGGCTTCTGTGCGGAAAACACGCCCGGGTGCAGGTTGAATGGCCTCACAGCGGCCAGCGACAGCCGCCGAGATGGAATCGTCTCAATCGGCGGCGGCTTCGGCGGCTGGTCGGAGCGCACGGGCGCCGGCTGCACCACCGGGGGCGTCTGCGTCGCGTGTGACGCCGCCGGCGGCCGCCGCGGAACGGCGGACACCGGGCCCGGCTCGGGCGCCGCGTGACCGAGCGCCGCGGCGCGAGCATCCCTCGGCATCGGCGCGAAGCCGCGCACGTAGTCGTAGATCTGGTCGATCTCGTCGAACTCGTCCACCGTCTGTCCGCTGTAGCGGCGCGTGACGCGGGACATCGGCGCCGAGATGGAGCGCCGGAACCCGCGCGGCCGCGGCGCCGCCTTCCCCTTGCTGTCGAATCGCGGGTCCTTGGGCAGCGGGATGTCGAACGCGTGCATCCGATCGACGCCGTGCAGCCAGACCTGCGCGGCGCGATCACAGAGGCGCGCGAACTCGGCACTCCTCGCCAGCGCGTCGCCGTTACCGGCGACCTGCAGCCGCAATGGCGCCGTAGTGGGCAGCGTGACGACCACGCTGTCCTTGTGCAGCGGCAGCGCCACGACCAGCTCGTCCTCATAGGTGGTGTGCACGCGCAGCTCGGGGACGAAGCCGCCGCCGCCGAGCCGCGGCCCGTCCGCCGGCCGGCCGCTCACCAGTCTGATGTTCAGCGGCAGCCGCTTGTTGAGCAGGTTGCCGACGCTGTGCACGCCGCTGATGCTCTCCTCCTTGGCGACGGCGCTGAACTTGGCCTTCTGCTCGTGCGGCAGGTAGACGTTCTCGCCGCTGCTGTCGAAGCAGCGCAGGAAGCGGGCCGGGCCGCGGCCGCGTGGCCGCAACACCTCCCCGACCAGCACCAGCGTCTCTCCGCTCTGGATGGTGCGCGAACGCTCCGTGATGGTGTCCACACTGTCTGACTTCGAGACGTACGCCTTGCAGCTGCAGCGGACGATACATGAGTCGGGGAAGAGGCGCGCCAGCTCGGCCACGCTCTCAATGGCGCGCACAGAGCGCCCCTCCTCCGAGAGGATCTCGAAGAAGCCCTCGAACGTATCCGGGATGAGCAGTTTCTGGCCGACCGACACCAGCCGACGGTTGTCCTTGAACTTGACGCCCTGGGTGACCAGACGCCGCCGCCGGCCGCCGGAGGTCAACAGCAGGGTACTGTGGACGCCCAGACTGGACAGGCCGCCTGGCCCGATGTTCAGGTACTGGCCCTTGTGAATCTTCACGAGCAACGGTAGCTCGTGCGTCTTGAGAAGGTCGAAGAGTGAGGTGACCTCCTCAGACCAGGTGACCTGGCCCAGCACGGAGGAGGCGTCCGGGGTCATGGCTGGGTCAGGTCAGGGCGGGGCACGTCCCGGCAGGTCGGCCGCCGCTGGACCTCTGACGTCACCGGACTGCCGCCGTCTGCAACACAAAGAGTATATGACGTCAGTGGACCGTCAGGCTCCGACTGCAACACACCGAGAGGACGAGGCGCCAGTGGGTTATCATCCCTGATCGATAACAGATCGGTGTGTCAGTGCATAGTGTGAGAGTGGTTCTGTGAACGAATGAATAGTGAAAGGAGGTTCACGATTACGACCCACCCGCATCCTCGTTGACAACACGGCCTTTCCCACGAGTTTCCAGAGAGCGATCGCCAGCTCACAGAGAAACCGGTAGTCTGTCAGTTTAGTCATGGGCACAGTTACTTTCGATATGTTTCGATATGCAGACACTTGTCGAGCGGTCGGCTGCATAGCTGTGTTGATACGTGTTCCAGGTAACGCCGGCCTTCACCCGGTTTACGCATGCCATAGCAGACATGATTACGCTCGGCGGCCGCGCCCCCTATTTCATGAGTGAGGTAAGATCCCGTCCGACTGGCCCTCCGCCGGCCACTGTGGATTCCCGGATGGCAATTTGTGACACTGTCACATCCAGTTGACGCACCCAGGTAACAACTGGCTATGTTTTAAGCTATTCAAGAGGTCCAGTTATGTTTAAGGTATCACGTAAGAAGCTTATATATATATATATATATATATATATATATATATATATATATATATATATATATATATATATATATATATATATATATATATATATATATATATATATAAACTCCCGTCGGTTTATAGGTTTAAAATATTATGTACGCTTTAAAATATTGTAAAAGGGTTACGAGAATGGTTCCAAGCCAACCGTGCAACCAGCAATAACTGGCTCATACTGCTGGAGCATCGTGGTCTCTTGGACCTCTAAAAAAAAAACGAATTTGTCTCAGTGTACTTTTCCATTACTAATACGTTGGGCACGTAAGAATCCTAACACCACCTATCTCGGGCCGAATTGCCTGCATTAACCGACAGCAACGGGCCGGAGTTGGCCGTCGGCGTGCAGCCAAGCCGTACAATACACGCTATCTCGGCTCAGCCTGGCAACATGACGGTGGCACGCTTTCCTGACTACTGGCTGTCCTGCCTCGGTCGCCGAGAGCAATCGGTCGGAGGCCAGGTCACGGTCAGTAGCGCCGCTATCGACCAGTCAGGTCACGGTCAGTAGCGCCGCTATCGACCGGTCAGGTCACGGTCAGTAGCGCCGCTATCGACCGGTCAGGTCACGGTCAGGCCGCGGAACGGCGGACACCGGGCCCGGCTCGAACTCGTCCACCGTTTATAGCGCCGCTATCACCTCCAGTCGCCACGGGCGATCGACCCGTCAGGTCACGGTCAGTAGCGCCGCTATCGACCCGTCAGGTCACTGTCAGTAGCGCCGCTATCGACCCGTCAGGTCACGATCAGTAGCGCCGCTATCGACCCGTCAGGTCACGGTCAGTAGCGCCGCTATCGACCCGTCAGGTCACGGTCAGTAGTGCCGCTATCGACCGGTCAGGTCACGGTCAGTAGCGCCGCTACCACCTCCGGTCGCCACGGGAGATCGACCCGTCAGGTCACGGTCAGTAGCGCCGCTATCGACCCGTCAGGTCACGGTCAGTAGCGCCGCTATCGACCCGCCAGGTCACGGTCAGTGGCGCCGCTATCACCTCCGGTCGCCACGGGCGATCGACCCGTCAGGTCACGGTCAGTAGCGCCGCTATCGATCCGTCAGGTCACGGTCAGTGGCGCCGCTATCGACCCGTCAGGTCACGGTCAGCGGACCCCTCCACCATTAGCGGGGTGTCACGCCCAGGATTGCGAGTAAAGCACAGCCACCGCACACTCCGTCACCGCTGGCGGGTCGCAGGATCGGGCCGACACGCTCCGCTCCGTCGCAGCACTATATACTGTCGGCAGTCCGCAGTATTCAACATGGTACCTCTCCACGACGGTCAGGGAACTGAGCCAATCTGAGCATTTTCGGGAGTTCCGGGAAGCTGCAACAAATGTTTCCCAAAGATAAGACCAACATACAGTCTGGTAACTATGTCAGGGTCGAATAGCTACGACTGTTTTGGAACTGTTGATATATCTTGGTGAATGAGCGGCTGAGCGGCGGCTGAGTAGACGAATCCAGCCTCGTAGCACCAGTCCCAGTCTCAGTCCCCGAGTCACCCGAGCAATCCGAGCAATCCGAGTCATCCGACCACCGCCGTCGACTATTCAGGACACGGCCGCCGACAGCGAGACGCCAGTTCACGGGAGACGCAGACGATGACATCACTCACGGGACACGATTGCGTCGTCCGTTCGGAGAGTCGTGTCCGTGCGGGGCCGATCAGATGCCTCGTCGGTAGTGAGGAGGCAGCGGCAGCGAGTCCGAGGCCAGAGCAGAGGCAAGCAAATCGCAAAAACCTTGCCACAATATTGTAGAAAGTTACAAATTAATGCCACGAAAAACAACGCACAGGTTGTCCACAGAAAGCTTCCGAGGACCGCAGGTTCGAGGGCTTTCGATCGATACATTATCTCGTACAAATGTTGTTTTTGGTAATATGAAGGTTTCAGAAGCAATGCATCAATAAATATTGCATATTTTTCCCACTCCTGCGTGTGAGAGAGCCGTCTGCCCCGGTTCAGACACGAAGAAGCGGAGACAAACATGTCAATGAAGACAGCTGGTGCAGCACTATAGTGTCGCACAGTCGACGCCATCAAATATTCAGATATGTGCCGTGAACCGGATGCGGCGTTGTCAACACCGTAACATGTCGACGCAAGCATCCATAATGTCAGTCCACTTTGTATTCAGATGTCAGGATGAACGAAATATGGAAACGCATGCATGTCAGAACACGATTGAGGCCTGATAAACCGCCCACAGGTGAAATGACTTGACACGCCAGGGAGCGCCGATTCACGCTCATAGCTCTCTGTCAAACGGAACGCCCGGATCCATGTCGGACCGGAGCATTTGGAGCCTTACATCGTCAGTGATCAGATGCGGCAGCTGTCGCCTCCTATGTCCCCGATGTCTATTCACGCGGCACCGTCGCCATCACCTCGTCATGTCTCGTGATCGGCAAAGCCAGCAGTAGTGGACCGTGACCGCCCGGAGCGTCCGCGAGAGCCCTCCCAAGTTCACTGTCCACGTCCACCGCCACCGCCGCCCCCGCCCCCGCCCCCACCAACGCCTCCGTCACCGCCCGGAGGCGGCGCGGCGCCCTCGGATGAGAGGAAGTGGCCCACTGACGCGCGTCCACGGCCACCAGAGAGCGACGGACCAACGGCCTCCTGACGGCCACGGCCGGCGCCAGTGTGTGTCTCGGACGGACCGCAGTTCGGGACAGGTCAGCGGGACCGGGTGCAGTCGGCTGGAACGGCCGCCTGGAGCCGGGAGAGGTATGACACGGTAGTGGGCACCGGTCCGCACGAGATTCTGGGCTGGGATGGGTGGGAGAACCAGATTGGAGAACCAAGCAGACGGCGAACGGGAATGGAGATGGACCGAGCGACAGAGGACATGAGTGTTAAAACGACTGAATGCGAGAGAAAATGGGAAAAATGACACAAATGGGAGAAAGCGGAACAGCGGACGTTGAAAGTGTATAATTTACATGCGCTGAATCGAAATACGAGTACAACCAAGCGTACTGCTTTATATCCAACGTTACCAAGGAGTGAATCGAATTTCTTACAGTTTCTCGCGAAGCTTCATAGATACATTCACTTACTTTCAAAATGAGGGAATTCAGTTGATCTATCGTCACAAATGACATTGTTTAGCTTTGAGCGGTCAGGTATACAATGTCAAGCGCCGGGTATTTCCACACTATCTGGTAAACCAAGCTGTTAACAATATCGCGAGCTAGATACCCTAGAAGATAAATGGCTGAGGCTGGCATTGTGCCCGGCGAACAGCTCACGCTGGTAAATCGACGGTACCATTCAGGGGACTACAAAGCATTCTCGGTCGGGCTTAAACCAAGCCCATAACGGCGCTTCCCACACCCATCGCTTTGGGGAAGGTGACGCAAATGTCATTCGTATTAAGAAAAAAAATGTCACATACTACCCCGGAAAATGCAGTGACTACAGAATAAGTGACGACAAACAATAAAACAATAGTATTGTTTAAGCGAACATAGCTATGTTACATCACCACTCGATTGCGCAATGCACATATGTCTTGTCCGAACGTGTTAACGTCAGCCTTGACGAAGACCAAAGGCACGTAAAGGCTTGATTCCTCTGTAAAAAGGACATCGCTTGCCATCACTTTTGTCTTCAGTCACGTCGCATGTAAGACCATATTTGGTCCCGCGTTCATTTTCGTTCTCCGGGACCGGCACAGCCAGTGGTGAGCATCGCGGCGCCTCCCCTCTCCAGCTCCGCATGCTGATTTGGCCACCGGCGCCGCCACGCGAACCGCGAATCAGAGGCACTTGCAGCGCTGCGGGCCGGGCGCCGCTGCAGAGGTGGTTCGTGCTGCGCCTTTTACCCGGTCATCGCTCCGGGATAGGCGCCGGAGCGGGCCTGGCAGCGCCCGGCCGGCCGACCGACCGGCCGACCGCGCAGCTCATGCAACCTTTTCTGCCGCCGAGATAGCCATGTATCGGGCTGACTCCTCCACCGCCAACACCGCCGCTGCCGCCGCTGGGTCCGCCTGTCCGCTGCTCCTGCAGGGCGCGCTGTCCGACAGCAGATCTGGCCGATACGCGATGTCGGCCGACACCGGTCCTGCGCCCGGCGGATACGCGCTATTCGCCAGCCAGAGCGCCCCCGCACGGCCGTCGGAGACCGTCAGAGGACGCCGGTCCGTTGATCGGCGCCGCCGGAATTGATTGATGTTGTGGACAGAGGCCAGCGTTGCTCAACTCTGTTAGACGTGGCCGGGTTGCCAGCGCTATCGGCCCGGTCGTGAGGTATAATAGGACCCGTGCGGCCGGTTCTCGGACACCGTCACGACGCAGACGTCACCGTCACGACGGACACCGTCACGACGCAGCGCTCGGGTCAGCAAACAACGGCTGAGAACGGCCTCCAAGACGAGACTGAACGGCCTCCGAGACGGGGCTGAATGATTCGAGGGTAATCCCATTAGATAAGCACAAGATGGGCAGTTTCCGCTGTACTTGGCTGGAGCGATGGTAAATGCTATACGATTTGATAGATGTGATAATCTGTGATTTATTGGTTTTGGTGGCTGACAGAATCACAAATGATTTCGCAGAGCAGCGGTGATCCTGTGACCTCCGAAAAATCCTTGATAAAACTCTGCATAATTATATCGAACACACATCCATAATCAATAGCGAGCAGAATCGCCAACAATGGACGATAGTCAAGTGATATAGCAAATATTAGAAGTAGGTAATATATATATTAGAAGTAGAAGCAAATATTAGAAGTAGGCACCATAATGACATACCGTGTTTGCGCGGCGATTGCCTACCTGATATAGCATCCAAACAGCATCCAAACAGTATCCAAACAGCGTCCACTCTCTGCTCACAGCTGCAACACTCGGTAAGCTCTCACAATCAGCGTCCCACTCAGCGTCTCTCGCCAGCGTCCAGCGCGCAGCACCCTCACACAACCTGCTCCGGCGGACGCCACAACGCGACTGAGCGTCCGCCGCCTGCCAGCCGCCGCCGCCCGCTGTCCGCCGCTTCCCGCTGCCGCCGCCCTGCAGACCCGGCCCTGAGCCGGCGGTCGGACAGCGCTCGGCTGGCGGAGAGGCGGTGGTGAGGCGAGGAGGAGGCAGCCATGTTCGGCGCCTGCCTGCCGCCGGCTGACCATTACCATGTGCAGCCGAACCTGAGCCGTGGGCCGTGAGGTGGAGATCACAGTCAGTCGGGGCGGTGGTCCCCGAGAGATCCCAGCCAGGCCGGGGAGGTGACAGAGACGGAGCTGAGCAGCAGACGGGAGACGGAACAGAGGCAGGGACGAGGCAGAGGCTGGAGACGCGATTGGGCAGGAGGTACCGCTGATGTAGAATCCAGCAGTCAGCGCGGTGCCTGGTGCAGAATGGCACGGGAGTCAAACGATCGATAACGTAAAAAGATGTTAATAAAATAAATACGAGATTACGTTTATGTTGTGGGATCTATCGTTCATAACAGCCAGATTGAACGGGCAGACTACATGAAATTTGCTCCTTCGGGCTAGACGACTTACACGACTGCAAGTGCATGCGGATTGCGGACGACCAGCTCTCCATTCCGAGCATCGGATCGCACACGGACAGTGCTCGACTCCCCGTGGCCCGCACCACCGCCGCCGCAGCTGTCAGGTCGTGACCGCTGGGCGTCGCGATCAGCCGGGCGGCGGAACCGGTCCAGGCCTGTGAGCCGGCGGCCGGCGGTGGCGGTGGCGATGGAGGAGGCGGGGGCGGGGGCGGGGGCGGGGGCGGGGGCGGGGGCGGGGGCGGGGGCGGGGGCGGGGGCGGGGCGGGGGCGGGGGCGGGGCGGGGGCGGGGCGGGGCGGGGGTGGGGGCGGGGGCGAGGGTGGGGGCGGGGCGGGGGCGGTGGCGGGGACGGGGGCGGGGGCGGGGCGGGGGCGGGGCGGGGCGGGGCGGGGGTGGGGGCGGGGGCGAGGGTGGGGGCGGGGGCGGGGGCGGGGGCGGCGTTAACTGGTGTGCTCAGATGAGACGGGACTAATGAGGCGTCTGTCTGTCGTCCCGCCGCCGCCTGTCATGCTCCGACACCGCTGCTGCTCGCTCCAGACGTGGCGCGGTCATATAATACTCAGCCGTGACCGACAGGAGATACCGCACCAGGTACCGGGATCGAGTCGAAATTATCAGAGGTGCGCTGGAGCATAATAGGTAGCTGTTCGAGCTTTGATAACTTTGTATTGATTTAGAGCAGTGTCATTTGTGAGAATCATTTATCCGTCGAAAATACCGTATTATCCCGTCAGATACCATAACAATGCAATCACGTCTTCTTTGAATCATAACGAGACTTCATGCTGCCAACGCTTAGCACCACGCTGTGCCGTGTTTGTGGGCCAACATCTGCCTGTGTCCGCCTTCGAGCCGCCGCCGCCGCCGCCGTTGTCACGTCAGGGGTTCATCTGTCGGCCGAGATCAGAGCATCATTTGCTCCGCGGCCGGGCTGTCATTACGGAGGCCCCGGGCAGCGAAACACGCCCCCGGGGCACGCGTCAGCTGGCTCCGCGCTGCCTCATTGGTCGAGGCAGATAGCTCCGGCAGCGCTGCGCCACATAGGTACCGCTCGGCCGTTTTTAGCGCCGCAATCGCCGACCGTCCGCGGCCTGCAGCTCGGGTAATTGTGAGTTTGCGGGCCGACCGGCCACTTCTGGAGCGGCGAGAACAGGTGTGGTGATGTCCGCAGACGCGCAACACACCCCTGAACCGCGGACTACGCACGGCAGCCCACACGACAGCGGTGCCGAGCCGCGCCAGGCCGGTGTTTACCTCGAAACAGAGAGGTGCCCGGCGAAAACAGAGTCAGCTTTGCATGCGGCGCACGGGACAGGTGCCGAACAGCCCGGCTGACGATGGCGGCACGCAACCGCACCGGGTCTGACCCGCCAGCGGCCAATGGTGGAAGTTGGTGGGAGAGGAGAATCACTGCCGAATGCTCTCTATAGCTAAACTAGCTAGGCTAAGCTCCGACATAGCTAAATACGAGCACGAGTACGGCACTGTCGCCGTGGGCGTGGTTTCTGGGCCTGTACGCCAGGGGTGGTAAAAGTGCCTTGAGTGGCTCCGACCAAAAGTGGCACATACAAAAATGACCCCAGCTGTGCTGGGGTCATTTTTTTTTAAACTTCACATGAATACCCTAGCACCTGGCTGCATGCTCACATCATCCCTATATTTTAACCAGCGCCGTGCCGGGGTAGACACCCGCTCAGTTTTTTTGTTGTTGCGGATAGCGGAAAAACGGCAACGCACAGCGCCGCCATTTTTGGCACAGCTATTTGTGCATCAATTGTCCACATCATGTATAAGAAAATCCTCGGGTCATCTTAGGTCAGGTCACCAGACCAGGTCACGTGACCCCACCTCCCAAAATACTTGTGGTCGTACCACAGTCACAGTTTTGAGATGATCGGTTTTACAATTACAGGATTTCATAAGGTCACATATATCTACAATTCTTTGATCTTGGATTTTTAATATCAGCGACCTAAGGTCGGTTTAATTTCGTGACCTCATTATAAGTCTAAGTGGAAATATGCAAATACTTCCTATTCTAAGGAGACGCAAGATAACAGTATAATTCCTTCTGGATCATGTTATTATAAGGACATTCTTGATGACCTAGGTGCCATTTTTGTTCAGTGACCCCTACAGGGTCAGCCGAGGTCATACGAGGTCATCAACAGTTTTGTCAATAACTCTCGACATAATGGCGACAGAAAAGTTAAGCCGACACCAATGTGTTTATCTCGTCGCGGTACGTCTTACCACATGCAACATGGCCTACTTGGGTCACCACCACTTGACCTTGACCTGAGGTCACATTTGTAAGTTGACCTGACCTGGTCAAAACTAAAATAAGTCGAAGCGTCTTGACGAGACAAGCACGATGTTGGCGTCACAATTACTGCCTTGTCGTTATTAGGTAAAAAGCTATTCGTGATAACTTTTTTTTAATAGCCTGTTTGACATTTTATGAGCTCTGGAGCCTAAACTATTAACCTGAACTCTAATTTGAGGACACCTTAGCACATTTATTTTCCAAGAGATTTCCATTGCTTTTTTCGTTTGTTCCTAGCTATCTTAGTTCTTGTGATATCTGGGGGTTTCTGGAGTGAAGTCCTAAAACTTGAAAATCTGACCTTTGATGACCTTTAGTGACCTCAATATTGACTTGAGGAAAAAAGATACGGAGCATCTTCAACTTTGCTTGTCGAGAGCCTTGGAACGCCTTTTTCGCGTCTTTCTAGCCCTTTTAGTGTTCGAGTTAGAGGGGGGGGGGGGGGTCCCAAAACAGTGAAATCCACTGTTCTGACAGTGGACCTCCATTGAAAATGCACTAGTACCCCGGCCCCGGCTCCAGGGAATCTACTGTCCGGATTTCCCGCGCCGTATCGGGGGTGGGGGGCATTTAGACGCCCTACCTAAGGTTTTTCGAGAATAGCGAAAAAACGGCGGCGCGCAGCGACGCCGTTTTCGGCACAGCTGCTTAGGCATCAATTGCCCACATATTGTAAAATTCTTGACCACGGGTCATCTCAGGTCAGGTCACCAGGCCAGGTCACGTGACCCCACCTCCAAAAAAGTGTGTGGTCGTATCACAGCCACAGTTTTTGGCCGATCGATTTTGTACTTACAGGATTTCATGAGGGTAATAGTACCTACAATTCGTTAATCTCAGATTTGTATATCGGTGACCTAAGGTCGGGTCAATTTCGTGATTTCCCCATTATAAGTCAATGGGGAAATATTAAAATGCTTCCTATTCTGAAGATACGGATGATATCAGCCCAATTCTTTC
Organism: Chirona hameri; assembly: GCA_036785665.1. Lineage (NCBI taxonomy): Eukaryota > Metazoa > Arthropoda > Thecostraca > Balanomorpha > Balanidae > Chirona > Chirona hameri. The sequence continues at coordinate 69,501 of JAXIVJ010000844.1, forward strand.
TGGATCATGTTATTATAGGCCATTCTTGAAGACCCAGGTGCATTTTTGGTTCAGTGACCCCACGTGTTTAATCTATCGACTGATTTTTTCCCTATTTTTTTTTAACGCAATTAATTATTATTGGCAATGAAGAGCTGAAACGCAACTGCTATATTTTTTTAAAAGTAAATGTACATACATACTGACGTGATGAATATGATGATTAAGTGAATAATACATCTGAAGTGATTTTGACGATCAGTATTTCTTAAGACATGATCGCTTAGTAAATTTTCACAGGAATGACATAGTAGTTATTTTTTGCTGGCATTTTAACCCCGAGTACTTCATGAGAAAGACCATTTTGTCCCAGACCTTATCCATAAGGACAGCACACTTTACCATCCCTGCTGTACGCATTCCACTCCTTGTCTGAGTGGTACGGTTTTTGTCGCTCTTCACTGACTACCGATTTCAAATTGACCGTACCGCTGACAGCAACCTTCCATTGTCTTATCTCTGCGGATATCGGCACCTACCTGCTGTGAAAGGGGCATAAATACCGAGCAAAATATACACGCCGTGACAGCGACAGGTAAGGAAATTATACCAGCCTTGAATTCAGTAAGTGGTTAAGCTTCCCATAGGTGACAATTTATTTCTTTTACGACAAAAAAAACACTAGCGGATCCAAGGGGGGGGGGGGGAGCATGGCGGCCATGCCCCCGACCCCAAAGAAAAACGCCTGAAATCGGAGCAAAATTGACACATTTCCTGATATGGAAGAAAATCTAAGCAACTTTATCTAAGGAAAGTTTGTTTTAAATCACCTATCAATGCATAAGCTAGCGAAGTCCGATGGGTTTTCAGAATTGTGTGAGACTTTTTGGAATTCCCCCCCCCCCACCAACCACCTGTGCCCCCCCCCCCCCCCACCACTGTTCTGGATCCGCCAATGCAAAAAAAGGATCCCAATGAACTGTCAGTTTGGAGAGGACAACTGCTGTAGATTGTCTGTGTACAAAAAAAAACTTTGAGAGCATTTTTGTGACAGACAGGAGCTTTTAAGCATCTGTGTAAAATTAGCGTTCGACTGGTGTTAGTGGAATACATCAGAACATTTCCTTCCGTCTGCAGCAGTCGCATATCTTCCCATCCGTTCCTTGTAGAAGGGGGAAAGACGAATATAGTCCCGGAGAAAGTGGCAGCATCAGCAGTACCCGCCACCAGTTACATAGCTAGGAAAATCATCCGACTCTTCCTACATCTAAGTCGAGCCATACAGCGAAACTACAGCGAATGATACGGCCATTGGATGAATGCAATGCTGCCCAGTAACCATATGGGAAGGAACAGGGGGCAGCCGTCCCCCCCCCCTCCTCCCAACATTTTGGATTTTAACATTACGCCTATGGGCGTTGCATGGAAAGAATCGACTTCAGAATGCCTCCGGCCCCCTCCAACTTGAACATAGTTCCTGCGCCCCTGCCAGTAATCACCAGCACCGTCCCAGCCATCGCTGCCGCCGTTGCCGCCGCTGCCGCCGCTGCCGCCGCCACCTGCGCCGTCTACGCTCCCAGTATCCGGGCCGCGGTCCCTCTCCACTCGGACCGCAGCGGCCCGAGCACCCCGTAAAGCACGTCCCTCGGCCGGCCCGCGCCACGCCACTCAGCCCACAAAGCACCACCAATCACAGCCTCGCCGGGTCAAGACGGCAACAGCCGACCACCTGCCTACCAACACTAAACAGCCGTGCTGCAACCGGTCGCCCTCCGCCGCTCCTGGCCACAACAAAGAAAAGCGCCGCCGGGGCGGGACTTCAGCGAACCGCGCCGTAAGTCGGGGACTCGGGTCCAAGGCGCGGCCGCCCAGCTGCCCATGGGAGCTATCTGGACACCATCGTGTCAAAGCGCGAGCCAGTCCGGGCGACAATTGTGACGGGAGAGCCGTCGGTGATGCTAATCCGGCGCAGGACGTGACGTGACGCAGCGAACGGCCAGTAAACAGAAAACCTGCGCACGCCGCTTTGTGGAGGCTAATTAAAGTGTCAGTAGGTTCCCATGACCTGGTCTCCTGTGCCCAGCTGAGGCGCTCTTGAGGCGGCGAGGGCCTGGGTTTCTCACGGCGCGACGGAAGACATCTCTCCGTCTCGGCAGAAGGCGGATTGTGGTGTGACCGGAAGGGAACCAGGTCGGCTGGTCCTTCGTTTGGTCTGAAGGACTTGGACAGGCGGCGGGTCGGTGTACGCTGTACGCTGGGAGGGATGTACCCAGGCCGAGGTCACCCGCTGGGGTCAGCAGCACCCTCCGAGCCATTACTCTCTTCTCGGAGCTCCTTCGCAGTGTCCGTTTTACAGCCAACAAGGTGCAAGTGAGCCGGTGAATTCATTACGTTGCAATATGCCGCACCGTGCCAGAGTTGCGTCCGTTGCCGAGACCAGCACCAACACTACCGCCGGGTAAATTTGTCCCGTTATCTCACCAGGTCCAGCCCAGTTAATCAATTATTGTTAAGTTTGACTGTTTGCTGCATTTCTCCACCTGACCACTCACGAGTCACGTCTCTGTTGTTTGAAACGGCACCTTTACGGGACACGTGCTAAGCATGACCTCGCCAACCGAGTGCGGGTCCGACTTTTTCGCCCACTCTGTAGCGCGCGGCACGCTCTTCCCAGATTGAAAACACCGGGACGGAGCAATTGGCAGTACGGTGCGTTTCACTAATATCGCCACTGGCCGGCCTGTCACGCACCCTGTGTCCGGACAGGGGGCGGACAACCCCCGCAGAGCACGTGACCATTGAGAGCGGCTGGCCAGCTGCGGCCGCCGTTCGGCACGTGTCATGGGGACGCCGGCGGTCAGCGGCATACCGCACGTGCCGTGAGACGCTGGGTGGAGGCCCTGCCACCAGCCGGCGGCGGCGTGGGAACCGGAGCTGTCAGTGGCGGGACAACCGGCCGTTTGTTCCGCCACGAATGCGGTTTAAGGCGGGATAGAAACGGGTAACTTGGCTTAGCTATCGGCTACCATCGAGCACGGATCGGGGATGAACATGGATCCGAATCCGAATCAGTACCCCAGTAACTTTTGCTCCAGCCCAGTGGGAATAGGCACGGATTTGATGTAAGTGAAAACGTGTCTCTAAATCATACCGTGTGCGCTGTTTGGCCGCTTGGGCCCTACTGTCACATCCCACGACCGTCAAACAGACATAATTAATGCATAAATTGTCCTTGCATGGGTGCATGTTCAGCAAGGTTATGGGTTTCGGTAGTGTCAATTAATTTCCTCCCATTAAGAATTGGGTACTTTCCTGGCTTTATGATGGAAGCAATATTAGTGAAGCAGCCGTAAGATTCCTGATATATTTCAGGCGAACCGATACACATCTTACCGGCTTCAAGCTCATTCAGCATTCAGCAGCTGCCGTTGGCAGGCTCAATCGATAAATCGGTAGTCATGCGATTAACCGAGCACCACATGCTGCAGCCAAGGCTAAGCCCCAGCGAGTCCATCCTGCCCTGCCGCTGCCCGAGGGACACACAGGAATCACCGCCGTCGACCCCCACCGACCAATCGGACGCGTCGTCTGACCCCACCGACCAATCGGACGCGTCGTCTGACCCCACCGACCAATCGGACGCGTCGTCTGACCCCACCGACCAATCGGACGCGTCGTCTGACCCCACCCACCAATCGGACGCGTCGTCTGACCCCACCTACCAATCGGACGCGTCGTCTGACTCCGCCCACCAATCACGTGCCGGGTGACCCCGCGCGGTCACCGCGGCCGCCGGCGGCAGGCGGAGGCTCCCTATAATCAGAATAACGAGTGCCGGCCAGGCTGGGCCGGCGGCGGGTGCATGGCAGATCTGCGCACGTGATAACCGCCGGCCGGCGGCAGTGGCGGCGGCGGCGGTGGCGGCGGTGGCCCTGGGGGCAGTCAGCGCGGACGGACGTGACAGGAGTGAAGAGCGATGTTTTCTGGGCGGACTCAGCTCCGGAGCCCGCCGCGCGGCGCCGTCTTACCGCTCACCCCGGACAAGAAGTCCGCGGGAGATCTCTTCATGGGGTGACAGGTGGATGAATGTGTTTGGAACACTTTGGGAAGACGTCTCCTTCAGCAGATGTCTTGATAACGGTTATGACGATAACTGCTACATGTCAAGCACCTGAGTATTTTAGTTTTAACATTTGAGCATCAAGAAGCGTCTCTTCAAGGTAAGAGCGCATACCAGATCCACCACCACGGTACATTAGGAAACACAGTCATCATAGTTATCATGATCCACACCGATAAGCATGACCCCGTGTTACGGAAGTAACGGGTACTATTACGGTATCCTCATCCAATTATACCGAATAACACAGGGCTCTGAGCGGTAAGCGGGAGGAGGGGGCGTAATGACGAACTAGCATGCTTGGATTCTGCTGTATTTGGCGGTCTGCTTTATTATGCTCTGGTCTGACGTTTTGGCAAAATAACTGTCCTCTCTGTATTATTTTTGTTGTTGTATATTTGCAATATGATGGTTTGGGTTTGCAATAATGGACCATTTCATACCGGATTCTTTTTATAATGTGCATTATGCAGGACGCAGCTTAAGCAAAATCAGCATAAATGTTAGAATTGTTTGACTATCTAGTAGCATTACAGGGTGTCGTCTTTGATGTATGGTTTCCAATATTTACCACCTGAGCCAGCTGGTACACCCGGTTAAACGTGTTCTGTTTGCCTGGGTAGGGGAGCCGCGGGGGAGCCACGGGGAGTCGTGAGGGAGCCGCGGGGAGGTGATTTCACTCCAGCTGTCAGCTGGTGGCACACCCCTCCGGCTGCACGCTCACAATACACCACAGGACAGCACACTCTGATACAGAGGGGGCATCCCCTCACCGCGTGCCGGCCACACGTGGCGCTCCACTGCGCCCCTCTGCCCTCCCCCCCCCCTTCTCGAAGCGCGTGGCTGTCACAGTCGGCTGTGTAGCGCTACACTGACGCAGGGGGGGGGGGGGGGGGGGGTACCAGCTCGTCCGCCAGTGACCCGCTGCACCTGGCGGTCGCGTGCTCAGGCGCTCTTCCGATTCGGCAGAATGGAGTCATTTTTAATCGAAGCTCCAAAGACCGGACCGTTAGCGGGCTTCTGCAGTGTATTGTTGACTGCGGTCGGCGGCGACGGACGCTTCAATACCCTGTCTCGCATTAGCGCGGCGACCAAAACAGCGATCCTGTCCTGCAGCTGGTGCACGGTGTTAAATCACATATCGGGAGGACAATGGGTCAATGGTCGATACGTGACAATGGGCCGGAACACATTGCCAGCGGCACATCTGGCCAGTGAACAAGCCACTCAACCCGGATTAAAATACCAACCGGAAAGGAGGACCAAAATCAGATCCTCAGATGTGTTCAACGGAAAAGGGAAGACATTCATTGTTAAGAATTGTGAAATCAATGTAACCACACAAAACAAGATAAGCGTGTGTACACATAACACTCTGCCATGGAGTCTATCGCACTGCTCGGAAAAGCTACCTCGCAATCGACCAGCACTTCAATTGTATTGACACACCAGCCCCAGAAGTATGTAACAAGGAAGACTCCCTCCTCGGGACGGGCGGGGAGACTACCTCCGTTCTCTCCCCGTGAGCTGGATGAGAAGTCGACCGCCGACCAGAGCACCTTCCTGACCTCGCCGTTTGATCGGCAGGTCCGCCGTCTCGTCGTCTCGTCTCGTCCCGATCTCTCTCCAGATCGCCGGCAGCTGGCCTAAAACCGCTTCCGCTGAGCTTGGACCTCATAGTGCCCGTCGTGCGTCCATCTGCGCGCCTCAGTGGAGTCCGCCTCTGCTCCTCGGTAGAGCCCTCATTAGAATCTCAGCCGATGGCCGCCAATCGTCGGTCGTCGGACCGTGGAGGCCACCGATCCGTCCTCAGGACTCGGACGTGCTCCGCCTCGGGGCACCGTTTACATGCTGATCAAGCCGGGCCAGTTTTCAGACGATGGCCGCGTGTTCTGAGTCCAGGGACGGTCGGCGCCCGGTGTTTGAAGACAGAGCCCGCATTCGTCAGTCGTCAGCGCAGGGTTCATTTGTTGGGTGCCGTGCGACAGTTTAGGTGATGGTGGTTATGTGCACAAAGGAGGTGTTTTGGTCGTTAAGACCGAGGCAATGAAGTAGGATATTAATGTGTTGAACCGAAAGGCATCAGTCAGCTAACAATAATCATATTTTGCTATACAAAACAGAATGTCTTTGAAAACAGAGACTCTAGATATCTTCTACTTAATTACTTTATTACCCAGTGCAATTAAAGTCGCCAAAACGATCATCGAAATAAATTATATGACAGAAAATAGAAGACTCTCTGTGATGAAACACCTGTCATATGTGATGAGATGTGAGATGTGATGAGATGTGATTAAATGCTGCGCGGATGTATCATATGAGATGTAATAAACGATACGTGCCAAGCGATAGGATGGCCGCCAGATGGTGTCGAGAACAGACCTACTACACAACTGTTAAATGTGAAGCTCATTATCTTTTTTCCCTCCGATAATTTGACCCACTCAATGAACCACGACCGGACAGCTAAATGCCAGCAAATGGAGCAGGAAGTGAAATGGGGGTTCATTATTGTACCACTAGATTGATATCTCCATCGGAGAATACGCCTCCGAGATGGTATGTCTGAACACCCTCTCCCCACACTCCATAATCGCATTACTGGTAATGGCTTCTGACGCCGGCTCGCGACGACTTCACGCCGCCGTCATGGCCCACCAACATACACGCGGGACGGCGATAGCTCACGGACGCATTCGTGCGAGAAGCATTCGACACAGCGAGTTTCTCCGCGGCATTTCGCCGCAGCGTGCGTGCTAAGTACTCCTGTAAACGCGCGCCGTGTTCGGCCGTAGCCAGTGGTCTTCACATCAGCACGGCTGCGGTAATGGTATACCAGCAGGCCGCCGGTGAAGGACGGCCAGTCACCGCAGGCCGATCTGGGTTGGCAGTAAAACTCAAGGCGGCTGACCCACAGGGACGCGGCCGATTTCACGCCGGCTGCACCAGTGACGTCATGAGGTAACAGCCAATCATCGGGCGGCGCTAATTCATCACCGGAGCTGGTCAAGAGGACAGAGTGTTTGGATGCACCGACACTAGCAGATGTGTAGTGTGTGGGAATGTTTTTTTTTTGTGTGTCAGTGTCACACGCAAACTCGATTGAAAAACGTACGGAAGAATGAATGAAGCAAAACAAAACAAAATACCGACAACATTTGTGAGAATTCGACCTAACTCCCGACGTCAAGTAGTTTATTGGCCTAGTTATGACGACTGTTAACGAAGGACACTTTCAGTGGAATTTTATACAATAATATAGATATACAGCTGCCAGCATTGACAGGAAGGCATAGACCGGCACATATAAGGATAAAATAGGCATTTTTGGAGGTACTGATTGTGAAAGTCTCACTTCACAGCTAACTCACCGTGAAGATCTTTATAAACTATCGGACACATCGCCAAGGACTGCGATTATTCAGTTTACAGACGTTTCATTAATATGCACAGCTGTAGCATGTGGCTTCCCAGTATTTAAGGTTAATAGACCCTTAACTGGAATTTGGGCACTGACGATGTTCGATCGCGCAGTGAAACCGTGTGCATGCATACATTAATGAACATTTAACACGTCCCGAGGTGATGATGATCAAAACCTGAACAGGATGGCCAAAACTTGTTGAACAGGACTCAACTCATTATTATTTCATACAGGCGTCTGCTATGCTCATTAAACTTTACCTCACTGCTGCTTCGCTGCGTGTATAATAGCCAGGTCTTCGGAAGTGTACAAAACAGCCCCTGAAACAAGATAATCTGATGTCAAAATAGGTCAATAGCAAGCGTTGTGCTTGTGCTACGCTTACAAGACTCCACTAAGCAGCCAGCACATTGTTTAGACAACCGCCTCGATGCATCACACGAATATTATCAAGTCACTTACATACATTCAAGTTTATCCTGCGGCACTGCCTCAAATATTTCACCATGTTTGCCTAGTAATCCGATGCCACTCCTGCTATTTGCTTCACCCGTTATCGCCTTCGCCACCTTTCCTAATTCCACACAATCGCACCCTGTCACACCCGAGCAGCTGTCCCGCACCCAGTGCTGCGTTTCTGTGCGTGAGTGCAGTCTCCACTGCGCGACGTGCACAGGGAGACTGCATTGCTGCACTGCACGCTAGCACCAGGGAGCGGCCGACCCGCTATAACGGCAAACAGCAGCACACACCAGAGAGTCGCACGGAGTCGCGTCTGCACGGTAAGCTGCGGACGCTGGGAGCCGAATGATCTGATGTTACTCGTGTGTTCAAAGAGGCATGCATAGTGTACGACGCTGCATGGTTTTAGAATAGATGTGGATCGGGGTTGGCCAAGTTGCACAAAGGTAGGAGACCGGAAAAGTATTTCGTAGTAAAAATGAAAGCTACGGTTACGAATGTGTAATGCCATTCTTCGAGTGCGAGCGTTACAAAACAATTGATGATAGGATGATTATTTGCATGCACTGATGAAGATGCATAATGCGCGTATTGTGATATGTTCAACAACGGTTAGAGTCACGTTTCAGTTCTTGCCTGCAGATCCGCAGTCCAGGAATAGTAAGTACCTAGCGAAGTCCATGCCCTGCAAAACGGTTAAGCCGAGTTCCCGCCGCAGGCCTCATGCCCAATTCATCGCCCCCTCTAAAATACCCTGCTCGCCCTTTTTCACCTCTTCTATCGGGGAGCAGACCAGGACGTGGTGCACCGCAGTTTAACCCGCGGCTCCATATACTTGTCCCGGTGGCGACCTCGGCCAGTTTATGGCGGCAAATCACGGCCAAGGGAGCATCGCGTGATCCGTCAGACAGACAGCGGCCGGCGCCCGGCTTCGCTCCGCAGCGGGACCTGGTGGTAGTGGCAGCAGCAGCGCCAGTCTGCAGGGGCATAAGCAGCCCGCCGGGCGGGGGATTGAGTTATGACGGGGAGGTAATGCCGCTCCTTGGCCGCCAGCGGGCCCACTCAGGCCTGGGAAACCGCCGACGGGCCGCGCCGATGGCCCAGCCGATACTGCGCCGGCCGCATTGCCGCGATAAACGGCGCATCGCTGGCGATTATGGCGCGGCGTGCAGTGGCGGCCGGTGATCGTCCCGCCGCTGATGAATACCGACCGCGGCCGGCGGCGGCGTTTGTGACGCGGAGGCGGCGTTCGCGGCGCAGCAGCGGCCTTTGTCAGCGCCGGCGGCGGCCGGTGGCACCAGTCCTGATCAGAGAAGGGAGAGAGTGGCGTCGGCGCGCGGAATTCGGCAGCCGCTGGCAGGGGGCGGCAGCCGCAGGTCGGAGGGGTCGGTTATTGCAGCGGAGACCTGACATTTCAGCCGGTTCCCACGTGTCAGGGCAGGACTGCGTGCTTACTTCGGGCCACAGCAACTGCAGGAGTGTATTACTGCTGGTATGGAGTATGGCAGTTAACGGCATGAAGGCATCCATGTGAGCGCCAGGCCGAATACTCCAGAACTGTATAATGCTCACATGGGTGCCGTTGTTATACGGCTGGAATGACATGAAATGAAATATTATCATGCAAGGGCTATCGCGTAAAGATCTGTATGTGGCAACATCCAAATACTGCATCCAGCCACGTGAACCATAGCTTGCCTTATCTACAATCACTCTTACCTAGTTATACAAGGTCAGACATGAACACAGCCGTCGGAGCGCCCGAAAACCCAAATCATCATCATCAGATATAAACACCGTAATATCCTGGTTGGTCTGGATTTGTTTTGTGACGACCGTTTTATTTTTGTCGCGGGGAATTAACGACAACAAATACAGTAGTAATCACTATTCTTTCGACAGAAAAAACAAGTGGAATAAAAACAGCCAGCCACCAGTGTTCCTTCGCTAATTATAGCGATATGCCTCCAAACTAAGGCTATCGCTGTGCATGACGTGTTCACCCCATCACTATTTTGATAAGCTTGATTGTTGTGTTTCTACTGTACAACCTTGAAATGGTGATTGTTGCGGTTTAGTTCCGTGACTATTTGTATAGGCTGTTCCAGTAGCATAGTACCGTGCTGTTTAGAAAGCATGATGTAACGTTGAAACTTGAAAGTTATAGAACTTTCAGTTTTTAAATCGGTAAAGCAAGGCACTTTGTCATTTGATATTGCAACGAATATCTAAGTAGAAGAATTTGGCGCAACTCATGTTTACGAAGTCAAAAACTCACTTTTACCTAAATAAGTTTGATTTAGTTACCTCTTAGCTCCTAACGTAAATACACATCTCAATCATACCTACCCAGACAGCTATGGATATGACGGTTATACGGGAAATCTGTATTTGAATCGTTTACAGGCCGTCCAGCAAGAACATTAATTCCACCGACATAGTTCTTCCCACCACTCATCAGCCCTCTAAAACAAACAGTGTCTCGCTGTGATGGCTGATTGAGACGATGCATCATAAGCTCCTTCCTGATCAGCGGTGCGCCTGTCACTCAACGGACCCCCCCCCCTCAGGTCGGCTGAAAACCGTGACCAGTTGTGTATCGGTGTGCGGTGTAACGGTGTCCTCCGCCCCGCGTGCCCGGGTGGTCCTTCTCCACACGACCGGCACCGGCTGTCAGCACGCCGGCTATCGGCCCATCCTCTGGAGCCTCTACATACATTATGGAGAGGGACGTGGAAGTGTATTGGACGGTGTCCACAGTGACGCGTGCTGTGTAGGCTTTCGAATTGCCAAGATTCTCATTGTTTGTCAGAATCCAGACTGGATCTGTATGTATACACACAGACCTAGTGCTCTCCTGATGATGTGTTTGTGGGTATGTGGATGTGTTGTTCAGAGTTGTACGCATTGATTCTTAAATTATCAGCAAGATCAATGATGACAAGAAGTTATACCTCTTACAAAGTCCGCCAAGGGGAGCGAACTATCAGCTCCTTAAATTAGTTTAACCGAAGACTGGATATGAATTAGATAACGGCATTTTTGCGCATGACCTCCAACTTATGTACCATGCGATACTTACGGTGCTTTACTGGCGCGTACCGACACTTAGACCTACACGTTCGCTGCATTGGCAGCCCACGACTCCGTGCCACGAGCGTGAATGACACTTAGACCTACACGTTCGCTGCATTGGCAGCCCACGACTCCGTGCCACGAGCGTGAATGACACTTAGACCTACACGTTCGCTGCATTGGCAGCCCACGACTCCGTGCCACGAGCGTGAATGACACTTAGACCTACACGTTCGCTGCATTGGCAGCCCACGACTCCGTGCCACGAGCGTGAATGACACTTAGACCTACACGTTCGCTGCATTGGCAGCCCACGACTCCGTGCCACGAGCGTGAATGACACTTAGACCTACACGTTCGCTGCATTGGCAGCCCACGACTCCGTGCCACGAGCGTGAATGACACTTAGACCTACACGTTCGCTGCATTGGCAGCCCACGACTCCGTGCCACGAGCGTGAATGACACTTAGACCTACACGTTCGCTGCATTGGCAGCCCACGACTCCGTGCCACGAGCGTGAATGACACTTAGACCTACACGTTCGCTGCATTGGCAGCCCACGACTCCGTGCCACGAGCGTGAATGACACTTAGACCTCCACGTTCGCTGCATTGGCAGCCCACGACTCCGTGCCACGAGCGTGAATGACACTTAGACCTACACGTTCGCTGCATTGGCAGCCCACGACTCCGTGCCACGAGCGTGAATGACACTTAGACCTACACGTTCGCTGCATTGGCAGCCCACGACTCCGTGCCACGAGCGTGAATGACACTTAGACCTACACGTTCGCTGCATTGGCAGCCCACGACTCCGTGCCACGAGCGTGAATGACACTTAGACCTACACGTTCGCTGCATTGGCAGCCCACGACTCCGTGCCACGAGCATGAATGACACTTAGACCTACACGTTCGCTGCATTGGCAGCCCACGACTCCGTGCCACGAGCGTGAATGACACTTAGACCTACACGTTCGCTGCATTGGCAGCCCACGACTCCGTGCCACGAGCGTGAATGACACTTAGACCTACACGTTCGCTGCATTGGCAGCCCACGACTCCGTGCCACGAGCGTGAATGACACTTAGACCTACACGTTCGCTGCATTGGCAGCCCACGACTCCGTGCCACGAGCGTGAATGACACTTAGACCTACACGTTCGCTGCATTGGCAGCCCACGACTCCGTGCCACGAGCGTGAATGACACTTAGACCTACACGTTCGCTGCATTGGCAGCCCACGACTCCGTGCCACGAGCGTGAATGACACTTAGACCTACACGTTCGCTGCATTGGCAGCCCACGACTCCGTGCCACGAGCGTGAATGACACTTAGACCTACACGTTCGCTGCATTGGCAGCCCACGACTCCGTGCCACGAGCGTGAATGACACTTAGACCTACACGTTCGCTGCATTGGCAGCCCACGACTCCGTGCCACGAGCGTGAATGACACTTAGACCTACACGTTCGCTGCATTGGCAGCCCACGACTCCGTGCCACGAGCGTGAATGACACTTAGACCTACACGTTCGCTGCATTGGCAGCCCACGACTCCGTGCCACGAGCGTGAATGACACTTAGACCTACACGTTCGCTGCATTGGCAGCCCACGACTCCGTGCCACGAGCGTGAATGACACTTAGACCTACACGTTCGCTGCATTGGCAGCCCACGACTCCGTGCCACGAGCGTGAATGACACTTAGACCTACACGTTCGCTGCATTGGCAGCCCACGACTCCGTGCCACGAGCGTGAATGACACTTAGACCTACACGTTCGCTGCATTGGCAGCCCACGACCCCGTGCCACGAGCGTGAATGACACTTAGACCTACACGTTCGCTGCATTGGCAGCCCACGACTCCGTGCCACGAGCGTGAATGACACTTAGACCTACACGTTCGCTGCATTGGCAGCCCACGACTCCGTGCCACGAGCGTGAATGACACTTAGACCTACACGTTCGCTGCATTGGCAGCCCACGACTCCGTGCCACGAGCGTGAATGACACTTAGACCTACACGTTCGCTGCATTGGCAGCCCACGACTCCGTGCCACGAGCGTGAATGACACTTAGACCTACACGTTCGCTGCATTGGCAGCCCACGACTCCGTGCCACGAGCGTGAATGACACTTAGACCTACACGTTCGCTGCATTGGCAGCCCACGACTCCGTGCCACGAGCGTGAATGACACTCAGACCTACACGTTCGCTGCATTGGCAGCCCACGACTCCGTGCCACGAGCGTGAATGACACTCAGACCTACACGTTCGCTGCATTGGCAGCCCACGACTCCGTGCCACGAGCGTGAATGACACTTAGACCTACACGTTCGCTGCATTGGCAGCCCACGACTCCGTGCCACGAGCGTGAATGACACTCAGACCTACACGTTCGCTGCATTGGCAGCCCACGACTCCGTGCCACGAGCGTGAATGACACTTAGACCTACACGTTCGCTGCATTGGCAGCCCACGACTCCGTGCCACGAGCGTGAATGACACTTAGACCTACACGTTCGCTGCATTGGCAGCCCACGACTCCGTGCCACGAGCGTGAATGACACTTAGACCTACACGTTCGCTGCATTGGCAGCCCACGACTCCGTGCCACGAGCGTGAATGACACTTAGACCTACACGTTCGCTGCATTGGCAGCCCACGACTCCGTGCCACGAGCGTGAATGACACTCAGACCTACACGTTCGCTGCATTGGCAGCCCACGACTCCGTGCCACGAGCGTGAATGACACTTAGACCTACACGTTCGCTGCATTGGCAGCCCACGACTCCGTGCCACGAGCGTGAATGACACTTAGACCTACACGTTCGCTGCATTGGCAGCCCACGACTCCGTGCCACGAGCGTGAATGACACTTAGACCTACACGTTCGCTGCATTGGCAGCCCACGACTCCGTGCCACGAGCGTGAATGACACTTAGACCTACACGTTCGCTGCATTGGCAGCCCACGACTCCGTGCCACGAGCGTGAATGACACTCAGACCTACACGTTCGCTGCATTGGCAGCCCACGACTCCGTGCCACGAGCGTGAATGACACTTAGACCTACACGTTCGCTGCATTGGCAGCCCACGACTCCGTGCCACGAGCGTGAATGACACTTAGACCTACACGTTCGCTGCATTGGCAGCCCACGACTCCGTGCCACGAGCGTGAATGACACTTAGACCTACACGTTCGCTGCATTGGCAGCCCACGACTCCGTGCCACGAGCGTGAATGACACTTAGACCTACACGTTCGCTGCATTGGCAGCCCACGACTCCGTGCCACGAGCGTGAATGACACTTAGACCTACACGTTCGCTGCATTGGCAGCCCACGACTCCGTGCCACGAGCGTGAATGTTAATCACCACCTCGTACAACGGCGAGCGAAATGAAAAGTCCCCGCAGTTGGAAATGGGCCAGGCGTCACGTGCGACACACGGCGCCGGGGAGAGTATGACGGTATGCGTCCGAGAGATCCGCCCGGACGCGCCGATCGCAAGCCGGCGACAGATCTGGGCCAGGATGGTGTGCTGCCCCCGAACAGACGGTGATCGAACAGCGGGAGACTTCAGACAGCACGAGACCCGCTCACCATCTCATAAACGCTTCTAGAGAGGCAGCGCGAAGACGTCCAGGTACTCGGTTTATCAACCACATATCAAATCTACCTAACACTCGCCGTGGATGTTACTTCGGTTCAGGCTAACGACAACACAGATTTAACGAACCGAGCGTAATAAACCTCCAAATGGCCGACCTTTTACAGGTCGACCATGCCGACCGTGCCGGCAAGCGGCTCGCGGTCGGGTTGAGCCACGCGCCGAACCGACCGCCGACCGTTTACCATTGACCACCGACCGTCGTTACTAGGCACCACCGATCGTTTACCACCGGCCGGTGACACACATTCCCGACGGCCGGACCACGCGCAGCCCTGACCGGCGCAGCAGCGACCTTGGCCCGTGGGAATCCAAGGCACGCCGCGCCGGCCCGTGGAACCGCCGAAATTCTGCGGGGAGCCCAGAGGCGGCGCCACCACCGACCGTGCCGGCACGCCACCGCGCGCCCGTCTGGCTGGCGATTATCTCCCGTACATTGTCAGAGGTGGAGTTGCCGGGAAGGTTTGGCCTGGTCAGAGACGCTGCCTGCCGCCGCCTGCCGCCGCCTGCCGCCGCCTGCCGATTAGCCCCCGCGCCCGGTCAGATATGGAGGCCGCCGCGGGAGCCTTCGTGACTGGCGGCCACCAGTCGAGGTCCTGTCTCCCCGGGCTGGGTTCCCACCGCGCTCCGGCATCTGGTGCGTCCCTCACTCAGGGCACGCATTGCATTCGAGCCAAACATCGTACACATACCAGCCGGCGGCAGTTGCAGCGGTGGAGATGGTCTTCTCAGCATAACATTGCGCAGGGGCCGAATGTACAATTATCTACTAATTGCAAATGCCTGCACTAATGACAACATGTTTTGGTTTTCATGCCACTACGCTGGAAATCAGATAAAAATATGCACCCTCTTAAAGGGAAATATTTATCTTTTGATCTATTGTTCTGCATTATCTTATGCAACATACATGGTATTCAATTGGTCGAGTCTCAATTTAAAAATGAAATCATAACTTTTTCCTTTTCGAAAATTATTTTTTGAGGAATTAAAAAAAAGTATATGTACTTCTTTCGGAGTTCATGATCGGTGTTTTTTCTCCACTATTGGGAGCGCGACATATGTGGCGCTTTTGTTTCAATCTGTTCAACGTTGAATACCTCTTGTTGAATTACCTCTCAACAAATTGCATACACTAAATGCGTCGTCGTAGGGGCCAAGTTAATCCACCGAATGCATCACGGTTTTCTGAAATGTTTATTGATTGATTATGGGAAAACGGTTCAGATAAATGTCATGACTCATGTGTGCATTGTAATGTATTGCACACCTGTATGTTGAAAATTAATGGGAAAACATTCAACTTACTTTCTTTAAAAAAGTATTCGAGAACACTAAATAGGTCGCCGTCCGGGGCCAAACAAACTGCCGATTGCAATGCACTTTTTTAAAATGCTTGTTGATTGTACATAAAAGTTTGGTACATATTCCCAAAATATAAAGTGCAAGAAAAATATTACATACCATCATGATAAATAATAATGCGTAGGCAGGCTAATTTGAGCTCGGACAGTG
This sequence comes from Chirona hameri, assembly GCA_036785665.1. NCBI lineage: Eukaryota > Metazoa > Arthropoda > Thecostraca > Balanomorpha > Balanidae > Chirona > Chirona hameri. The sequence goes on from JAXIVJ010000844.1 coordinate 85,758, forward strand.
AATTCGCTACCAAGTACTTGCTGAGTACCGACCGTTATAAGCGTGGAACGCTATCAACTTTAACTTCAAATAACTTTGGCTAGACATTTGTATGAAAAATGTGATTGGATTTACTTATAAGTTGGGTGCTTCTTCCCATTTCAAGTGCTAACTCCATTTTTGTGGAAAAGGGTCATTATTTCCCTTTAAGCACTAACGCTTAAAACATGACTGAAATACATCAATACTTCAGACAATCAATTACACGGGTGTAACCGTGTGTTCACTGGTGTAACCGTGTGTTCCCTATACAACAGTTTAGAGCTTCGAATTCGAAACCGTTGGACCAATGAGTTATCAACCCCGAAGCTGTCGAACCCTGAACGATCCCAGTATAGTGCAGCTCGACGCTGCCGAACCCGGAGCTTTCGAACCCTGAACGATCCCAGTATAGTGCAGCTCGACGCTGCCGAACCCGGAGCTTTCGAACCCTGAACGATCCCAGTATAGTTCAGTTCGACGCTGCCGAACCCGGAGCTATCGAACCCTGGACGATCCCAGTATAGTGCAGCTCGACGCTGCCGAACCCGGAGCTGTCGAACCCTGAACGATCCCAGTATAGTGCAGCTCGACGCTGCCGAACCCGGAGCTGTCGAGCTCCGAGTCGGGGAAAGCCGGGCGAAGCCGAGCGGAGCGGAGCGGTGCGGTGTGCGGTGCTGCGCGAGGTACGTGACGCCACCGGCCGCGCTCACTGCACGGCGCACGCGCGCACGAGCGTGCCACCAGTACCGACGGCTGAGTGCCACAGAGTTCTGCAGAGAATCCCCTCACCTCCGCCCCCCAGCCGAGAATCCTCCACATCGAACTCCGACGCAGATGAGAGTCCCATCACCTCCGCCCCCTCCCCCCTCCAACCGAGGAATCCTCCACATTGAACTCCGGCGCAGATGAGATTCCCCTCACCTCCGCTCCCCAGCCGAGCATCCTCCACATTGAACTCCAACGCAGATGAGAGTCCCCTCACCTCCGCTCCCCAACCGAGAATCCTCCACATTGAACTCCGGCGCAGATGAGAGTCCCCTCACCTCCGCCCCCCAGCCGAGCATCCTCCACATTGAACTCCGGCGCAGATGAGTCATCGGAGCAGCGAGAGACTCGCTCGGTGTATGGTGGAATCGCGTTTGGTGCCTGCGGGAGGATGATGCTCATGGCTATGTGAGCTGAGAGGCAGACGCTGTGTGAGCAGGAAACCGACGCAACTCCTGGCACTTTATCTCAGGGTTGCCGCGTCTTGCCGACGTGATGTACTCCTCCCTCGTTGTGACCTCTGACCTCTGATGGCGCCTCCGCCGCTGTCCACTGCAGCTCCTTTGCCCGCCGGTGCGGGAGTGAGAGTCTCTCGACATGCGATCGCGGCCGGCGGCGGTGAAGGAGGTGGGAAGAGGCGCCCGTCGAGTAAAGCTCGGCAGACTGAGTTATGCGGGCGGGACCTTGCGAACCAGAACGAACAGACCATAAACCACCGCAGGAGACGGGCTTAGTGTCAGGCAGACAGCGAGTGACGCTATACGGCCCATGGGGACCACAACTGGAACCCAGCGCTCAGTTCACGGCATTAATTAATTCATGGATTACGGTTTCTATCATGCTCTTGGGTGGGTTGCATTTCCAAGTTAAGATGAAGTTGGACAGAGTGTTTGGTGATAACAATAAGCCGGGAGCTTCATGTAATAAATCGGCTCATGTATTGGAAATTCACGACAATTTTGTGGAAATTATATGGATTTACATACTCATCGACTTGTGTAAGCCTATCATAAGATAATCAGTAAATACCATCAGAAATTGAATTTTAACAACTTGCATTGCTGTACTCAATGGCCTCATAAAGCAATAAATGGTCAGTTTATACTGTAGCAACTCTCTAACACCTCATGGTTTGCCGTTCAATGACAGCCTGGCACGTCAGAGAGGGGGGGGGGGCGTCAACTCTAGCTCGCGCGGCCACCGCTGTGTTTCACCTCCGTCACGGAGACAAAGTCCGGGCTGTTACCGGAGCCGCCAGGAATGCCGCGCCGCGCCAGACGTTAGACGCGCTCCGGTGGCGCGCTGGCCGCCACCGCGCCGATTTCGCCGCCGAGAAAACAGCGCCGGCACGTGCACACTGCGGCGGCATGCTCCGAAAAACGCGAAAACGAAACTATGCAGTTCTCAGATGCAGCCGATATGGGCGATACAAGACGCAATTGGACCACGCTAGCCTCCGCCGGTATCAGAAAGGTTTCCCGTGGTATTTCAGTAATTCCACTTTCATTTATCTTATTGTGCACAGTCATGTTCCACATTCAGTCATGTTGGTTGGCATTAGAGTCATATGCATTTCAGGAGAAATACTTTCCATACAATATCGTCGAGGTTGAAGCTGAAGCGTTGTGTGCTCAGTTTGGAATCGGAGTTAATATTGACAGATAAGCAGACAAAGGCCTTTGATATGAATTTCTGTTGGCGCAATAATTTGATGTTATTGGACGAATTATTTTACATATGATACAAGTATATTTTTGTGGACTATTCTCACATTGTACATTGTAGTTGATGTAGGAAAACTACTACCTTATTTACCTATAAGAGCTAAGCTTGTTCTATTTTCATTGGTTGATGCAACCAGAACCTCATAACCCATGATAAAAACAAGTTGCATGAACTGACGTAATACAATCGCCCGCGAAAAATAATTAAGCAGAAAGCCTCTATAATAGCAAAGCGGCTTTGCAGTTACTTCTGGTGGAAAAATCGTAAAATATGATGCGAAAACTTAGCTCCAGATAAGGCATATGAGCGCATACCAGTCTAGGTTAGCTTCTCTGAGGCACAATTTAAGGCAGCATTGTTACAATCAGTCTACAATCGGCTAAACATCATTTGGTTAGTTTTGCATTTTATATTTACTCTTTTCCTCATTATTCTTAATTTTACATAACATGACTTGAGCATAGACTATATTTTCTATCATCTTTTTAAACATCACAGATATTTACCCCCCAAAACTGCAACGATGGCCTTGTGCTCTCTTCCCTCGTTTACAGACCTTGACTTGTTTAAATCAAATATGATGAAGCATCGTTTCGAGTAATATGAAAAGACAAAATAACATTTTTTTGGTGCTATTTCTGGTATTATAATTGTGTTTATCTTACGTATACTTGCGATTGTTTATTGGTGCTTTGCTCTATCGCACAAAGTGAACAAATGACACCATCACGAGATGTTTTTACACGCATGCCAAGGGAAGCCCTATGCATAATTGCGAGACAATCGAAACATAACCGGCAGCTTACTAAAAATAAACAAGCCGTAACGCCTCAACAAAAACGGTTCGCACCCTGTCCTTAATTAAGACCCGATACCGGTTCTGAAACCTCCGGGAATGTGAAAAACAGTGGCGTAAAATAACACGTTTTCGGCGCAGTGGGGCGTGACAGTGGCGCGGCGAAGGCTGGCGCTGCGGCGATCGTGGCGCTGCGGAGACAAGGCGGCACCGTTAGCGGCTCTCGGCGGCAGCGCCGCAAGGTCGGTGGTCCGGTCGTCGGAGCTCCGCTCGGAAATATAGGCATTAGCGGATACACGCGGTAAATGTGCTGACACACTGAGTTATCATCACAGCCATCTGGCGCCACGGTGTAGGCCTAGAGTCAGGATCTGAGAGGCGGGAGTCGGGAGCTGAGAGGCGGGAGCCAGGAGCTGAGAGGCGGGAGCCAGGAGCTGAGAAGAGTCGGGTGGCAGCAGTCGGGAGCTAACGGCCACGTGAAGGTGCTGGGAGAAGACGGAGTCTGAGAGTCGGGAGTCTGGGGATAGGAGCTTGGAGCCGAAAGTCAGGATTTGAGATTGGAGTCATAGATGCGAGCCGGGAGCTGGAATGCGGTAACATGGAGTTAGCAGCCGGGATGCTGGAGCAACTGGGAACTGGGTGCTGATAGTCGAGGGCCGAGAACTGGCACTCGGGGTAGGCAGTCGGTAGTGGTGAGTCGGAACTTGACACTTGGAACATGCAATCGGGAAACTGAGGTCCTTAGCAGGGCGTATGGGTCAGAAGTCAGATTTAGGTGACATATTGCCGGCAACAGGTGAATGGGAGCCGGGAGCCGGGGGCCGGGGGCTGGGAGCCGGGAGCCGGGGGCCGGGGGCCGGGGGCCGGGGGCCGGGGGCCGGGGGCCGGGGGCCGGGGGCCGGGGGCCGGGGGCCGGGGGCCGGGGGCCGGGGGCCGGGGGCCGGGGGCCGGGGGCCGGGGGCCGGGGGCCGGGGGCCGGGGGCCGGGGGCCGGGGGCCGGGGGCCGGGGGCCGGGGCCGGGGGCCGGGGGCCGGGGGCCGGGGGCCGGGGGCCGGGGGCCGGGGGCCGGGGGCCGGGGGCCGGGGGCCGGGGGCCGGGGGCCGGGGGCCGGGGGCCGGGGGCCGGGGGCCGGGGGCCGGGGGCCGGGGGCCGGGGGCCGGGGGCCGGGGGCCGGGGGCCGGGGGCCGGGGGCCGGGGGCCGGGGGCCGGGGGCCGGGGGCCGGGGGCCGGGGGCCGGGGGCCGGGGGCCGGGGGCCGGGGGCCGGGGGCCGGGGGCCGGGGGCCGGGGGCCGGGGGCCGGGGGCCGGGAGCCGGGGGCTGGGGGCCGGGAGCCGGGAGCCGGGAGCCGGGGGCCGGGGGCCGGGGGCCGGGGGCCGGGGGCCGGGGGCCGGGGGCCGGGGGCCGGGGGCCGGGGGCCGGGGGCCGGGGGCCGGGGGCCGGGGGCCGGGGGCCGGGGGCCGGGGGCCGGGGGCCGGGGGCCGGGGGCCGGGGGCCGGGGGCCGGGGGCCGGGGGCCGGGGGCCGGGGGCCGGGGGCCGGGGCCGGGGCCGGGGGCCGGGGGCCGGGGGCCGGGTGCCGGGGGCCGGGGGCCGGGGGCCGGGGGCCGGGGGCCGGGGGCCGGGGGCCGGGGGCCGGGGGCCGGGGGCCGGGAGCCGGGGGCCGGGGGCCGGGGGCCGGGGGCCGGGGGCCGGGGGCCGGGGGCCGGGGGCCGGGGGCCGGGGGCCGGGGGCCGGGGGCCGGGGGCCGGGGGCCGGGGGCCGGGGGCCGGGGGCCGGGGGCCGGGGGCCGGGGGCCGGGGGCCGGGGGCCGGGGGCCGGGGGCCGGGGGCCGGGGGCCGGGGGCCGGGGGCCGGGGGCCGGGGGCCGGGGGCCGGGGGCCGGGAGCCGGGAGCCGGGAGCCGGGAGCCGGGAGCCGGGAGCCGGGAGCCGGGAGCCGGGAGCCGGGAGCCGGGAGCCGGGAGCCGGGAGCCGGGAGCCGGGAGCCGGGAGCCGGGAGCCGGGAGCCGGGAGCCGGGAGCCGGGAGCCGGGGGCCGGGGGCCGGGGGCCGGGGGCCGGGGGCCGGGGGCCGGGGGCCGGGGGCCGGGGGCCGGGGTTGCGCAGACCGGCGATGTTGATGTGTCATGCGGACGGGCCCACTCAATTAATGACGGTGAAAGTATTCGTTTCGCCGCACTGCTCCCCGTAATTCGGTCGCGTGGGAGCCCACCGAAACATCGTCCGGTCGGGTTCTACATCAGAAACGCCGAAAATTGCCACCGTGGCCCGGCTGTCGGTTTCAACTGACATCAGCTGTTTTTCTACGGCGTCAATGGGAGCTTGGTGAAAAATGTTCCCCAGAGCTGATTATGCACGTTCGCCGACAGCAGCTTTGGCAATCGCATGTAACTTGCAAGGCACAATTTGCTGATTCTCACAATCATGGCTGTGAATGATAACAGTGAATGCTGGGTTTGATGTGCTATAAAATGATTAATTGAAAGTTAGATGCAATTTCCGAATAGCTCGTAAATAAGTGCCTTCGTACCGCCACTGATCTGAAAGTAATATCTCGCTGTATGATTTGCTTTCCTTTCATATTTCACTTCGCCACTCGACTGCTGTTTCTTTGTTTATTGCTAGGTAATGAGCAGCAAGCATTGGCCCAACTAAATCTCAAGTTGAGTATTTAAAAACACGTGGCGACAAAGACATCACCACCATGGGCGCCGGAGGCGGGGGACGGGGACAGGGGTGGGCACGTCCCCCCAACATTTTCAGATTTTAACATTAGGCCTATGAGCGTTGCATGGAAATAATCGACTTAAAAATGCCTTCGTCCACCCCCCCCCCCCCAACTTTCAGAAGGTGGCGACGCCCTTGATCACCACGAAAGAGATAAGAGCAAGACAAGGAAATAGGCTGAGAAAAGTAAATGCGTGATTCGTTTTGGTGGCATATTTACCTTGTTGGTAGGACCGCAAATTTAGCCACAGCCAGAGTGATGCGGCATACAAAACAACTGTAATGTTCGCCTTCTGCGGCCGGCCGGGTGGGCTCAGGAGGCGGCGGGGTCAGCGACAGGTCAAACTGTGGCGACTAAATACCGACCTCCGCCCGTCCGACCCCCCCCCCCCCATACGGCGCCAATGACCGTCCCAGCCGCTCGGCTCGGCTCGGCTCGGCTCGGCTCGGCTCGGCTCGGCTCGCGGAGGCTAGTTAGCCGGGATTATGTATTCCGGGCAGGTGCTGTCGGTGATGGGCGCCGCCGTGCCGACGGCTGCCGGTCGTCAGAGCTCACCGCTGCCACCGCTGCCGCCGCTCCCGCCGCTGCCGCCGCTGCCGCCGCTGCCGCCGCTGCCGCCGCTGCCGCCGCTGCCGCCGCTGCCGCCGCTGCCGCCGCCGCTGCCGCCGCCGCTGCCGCCGCCGCCGCCGCCGCCGCCGCCGAGACGAAGGTCAATGCACGCCCAAGTCGCGACCGTGCCGCGGAACGGAGCCGGAGCGGTGCGGCCGGCAGGGAGGGAGCGGGCGCCGAACTGTCGCAGGGATCACGGCGGGGGATCACGGCGGGCGCAGTGTGGACGCATCCAGGAGACGACGGACGCAGGGGGGGGGGGGGGGTGTGTGGATTGGTGCAGTGGAGGATTTTTTCTTCTAGCTCCAACAGAGAGCGCTGTGAGCTGTCCGATCTCCACTCAATGATGTCACTGGCAGTCAGGGCCATTGCTCGACACACCCCAGACGCCGGCCTGTAAAACTGTCAGACAGTTTGGTTCAGACAGTTCAAACCGAGCATCTTTTATTCAAGGCCGAGTCGTTTATCAATCTGTGGTTCTGGATGACATTTCTGCTGCAGTTGGTGACCACCAGACTGCCAATGCTCGGCAGCGGTACACTGGTCGTGGAGCAGACAACATGGTAGCGGAAGCAACACGGCCCCACCATAACGTTACATCATTAAATGTCGCACAATGTCGCACAATGTCGCACAATGCCGCACAGTGTCGCACAATGTCGCACAATGTCGCTGGCTCAGCAGCAGTTCGCCACCGCCTCCCGCGATGTAAGTGCCATGACGCGGACATTAGTCAAAGCTAATTCTAATTACGGTCCTGGGTGTCGTGCAATGGCTTAGCGTGCAAGTAGTTTTAGACGGAAATGATTATAATTCCAAAAAGTACGTGTCAGCTCTGCAAATCCGTACAGTATTTTTGTTATAAAATGAAGTCTTACGGGACGTTCAGTGACTGCTTGACAGAATACATAGGTCTCTGACCTCGAGCCTTGTTGCGCGACTGGGTAAATAATATCCGGTGTGGTGTGCCGATGGCTGACGACTGGGATTGTGTAGAAGAAGGCTGCATACCGCAGGATCGCCCATTCCTCGGCGTGTGCGTGCGTGCGTGCGTGCGTGCGTGCGTGCGTGTGTGTGTGTGTGTGTGTGTGTGTGTGTGTGTGTGTGTGTGTGTGTGTGTGTGTGTGTGTGTGTGTGTGTGTGTGTGCGTGCGTGCGTGCGTGCGTGCGTGCGTGCGTGCGTGCGTGCGTGCGTGCGTGCGTGCGTGCGTGCGTGCGTGCGTGCGTGCGTGTGTGTGTGTGTGTGTGTGTGTGTGTGTGTGTGTGTGTGTGTGTGTGTGTGTGTGTGTGTGTGTGTGTGTGTGTGTGTGTGTGTGTGTGTGTGTGTGTGTGTGTGTGTGTGTGTGTGTGTGTGTGTGTGTGTGTGTGTGTGTGTGTGTGTGTGTGTGTGTGTGTGTGTGTGTGTGTGTGTGTGTGTGTGTGTGTGTGTGTGTGTGTGTGTGTGTGTGTGTGTGTGTGTGTGTGTGTGTGTGTGTGTGTGTGTGTGTGTGTGTGTGTGTGTGTGTGTGTGTGTGTGTGTGTGTGTGTGTGTGTGTGTGTGTTTGAGGACTATCATATTCCCTTTGTCACATAATAATTCACCGTGAGGATATATTTTGTTATGTACTTGGAAGCGATACTATTATACCGATTTTGTAATAACTATACGAGTGAAATGGTCATATGTCATATACCTACAATCTGTTTTTTCTTCTTCTTCTGATCATGCAACAGGCGTGCGATCATATTGCTAAAATGAGGGACATCGGAGGAAACGTTTTTTTTTTATTAATGCATATTGATGTTTTATCATGGGTGGTGCTTTCGCCCTCAGTTTCAATCTTGCCAACAACTCCAGGAAAGCCCGGTACGGCCGCTTCACCCACAGGGAGTGGTTCCCGACTTATAACAGCGATGGCAGTTATGCAAAGCCGGCCAAATACAGCGATAATCCGTTAACATCGTCTGACTGCCGATCGTTACATTAGCAACACGTGGACAATTATAGCATACCACCGAAAGGTTTTAAGTAACAACGTGTACAATTGCCTGACAATTTGGCCCTATTCACAAAGTATGTATGTCATTGCGAAATTGACGAGACATGCAGATGGCTATGCATCACAGCTACCTTTGTATGATCTCTTGTTGCCGTTTGATCGATGGAGTATGGATATCAAAACAGCGGGTGCGGCCGAGCGAAGGTCCTTTTGTGGCGGCGATCCCCTTGTATGTATGACAAAGCGAGCCGGCGGCCGACCTTCGAGGAGACCTTCTGAGCCGCCACAGTCACCCTGATCTGTGATGCCTTTTATCGATTCCGACTTCTGAATTCTACGGGCCTCACAATTCACAAATATGTGACACAAACAAACTTTATCGGTGTCCTTGTGACGCAGGAATCTGCCTTTGTCCATTCAACGCGTTTTTGGAAAGTGCCTTGTCGCTGCCGGCGACTCGGACTCGGCTCCGAACTTAAACTTCAAGCGATCCGATGCGGGTTCGAATGCATCAGCCCCTAATGTTGATAATGACCCATAATGGCCACATAATGCGACCCCATATAATGACTCCTTACATTGTGCGTCCCTCGGAACTCTCTCAGCGTACTCCGGACTCCCTCGGCGTCCTCCGGAGGAAGCCGCTGCTCAGGGCCGCTGGTTTTACGACAGCAGCTGCATTGTTTCCGGCGGCGACTTCCCAGCATAGTCGGCGCAACACGAGCCTGCTCAGCTGTGCTCTGTTCCGCTCTGTGGTGCCCGCCGGAAGGGCACGCTGGGAGGCAGGCCGGCGGGGACCGGCCGTCCGCATCACTGGAGCTGCGCCCGGGGGAGGGGACACACCGGGGGCGGCCGACAGGCGCCCGGAGCGGCCGCGCGTGCGCCCTCGCCGGTGTTGTTTAATTGCGGACATGAGGCTTGTTTGTGCGTAGCTGCGGCTAATCGGCGCGAAGTGGTCAGCGTGTGTCCGGCCTTCAAACACGGGATGTTCGGAGGTCGGCGGCCGACGGACACACGCAGCGTCAGCGTCATCCAGCCGGCCACCCAGGCAGCTGGTCAAACACGGGCCGAGCACACGTGGTGAGCCTGTCACCCACTCAGACAGCCAGCCAGCCACCCAGGCAGCTGGTCAAACACGGGCCAAGCACACGTGGTGAGCCTGTCACCCACTCAGACAGCCAGCCAGCCAGCCAGCCAGGCAGCTGGTCAAACACGGGCCAAGCACACGTGGTGAGCCTGTCACCCACTCAGACAGCCAGCCAGCCAGCCACCCAGGCAGCTGGTCAAACACGGGCCGAGCACACGTGGTGAGCCTGTCACCCACGCAGACAGCCAGCCAGCCACCCAGGCAGCTGGTCAAACACGGGGCGAGCACACGTGGTGAGCCTGTCGCCCACGCAGACAGCCAGCCAGACACCCAGGCAGCTGGTCAAACACGGGGCGAACACACGCGGCAAGACTGTCACCCACGCACACACCCAGCCAGCCAGCCAGACTGTCAAATACGGAACCTTCTGGCAGTCGGTGACAGTAAGGGCGCGGGTGTGGGCCGTGGGGCAGTGGAAGTCGTCGTCACGAGGGTGGAGCCCGAAGACAGGCGTATACACACCGGAAGCAGACCCGCCATGATAACGCCAGCATGGATGCGTGCGTGCAGGCACGCACAATCTTCGGCGTTCAAATTTATCGCCATCTCATATGAATTTCTCAGGACTTCGATTTGGGATAATAAATAACAATCCCTGGAGAGGCATCTAACGAGCTTCGGTCACCGAAAAGCGATATTTTATAATTGGAATCCACCGGTAGCATGTTAGCCAACAATAGCTTGCGGAGAGGTCCGAATGTAATGCATTTTGAATGGCGTGCCGGATATTGATTGGTGACGGAGGCCGGCAGCTGTTAATTGTAATGTGCTGTGAGACTGGGGGAGGAGAGAGCGTGGCGTGGTCGGACACCTCCCCTCCCCCGGTCAGGGTGAATGACCAGGCCGGCGGGCGAGGGGAGTTCATGGTCCGATGGCCGGAGAGGAAGCGATATTTGGTACCCGGGCAGGACAGGCCAAAATAGCGCAGACTCCGCTTTGGCGTCTCTTTGTGTGACGAGATACGAAACACAAAAGCAAACACAAAGCCGTGGTCCCTGAAGCCACGCGGTCGACGTCAATACAATACAGCACAATACAGGCCAGGAAAATAGATTCCACAAAAACAGAGAGCACGTCGACGCGCGCGCGCGCATGATTTGCGACGCGCGCGTCCGGAAAGTCGGACACGCAGCCAAAATCGGCCGTCGGGCCCTGGGACACGTTCGCCAGCCATTGCAGCAACGGTGTCGCAAAATATGCTCTTCACGCGGCCAGAGGTCATGAAACACAAAGCCCCAGACAGGATTAACGCCGATGATCTTTCTTCATTCATAAGAAGCTCGACCCCACGACAAGAGAGCTCAAGCATAGTGGGTGCTCGACCAGGTGTCGGAGTCGAGTGTGCGCCTCTTCTCCGCGTCTCGGCACCGGCGTGACGCAAATCTGACTGTGTCAGGGTCGGTGGCGGTCAGCGCCCGGACCTGAAGTGTCCCACACAGCAGGGTTATTGCGTGGCGGGCTGAGCGCGGCTAATATCCCCTAATTTGGTAACATTACTGAGACTAGAGCGGCGGTGGCCGGGCGGTGGCCGGGCGGTGGCCGGGCGGTGGCCGGGTGATGGCGCGGGGCGATGGCGCGGGGCGATGGCGCGTCACCTCCCAGACCAACGGCCATGGTCCGCGGTGGTCCGTCAGTGTTCAGAGGGCAGCGGACAATGGAGGCGGCAGCCAGCCGGCAGAGGGACTCAGCCACCTCCGACGTCTGTCTCTGGTCTCTGATGCCAGCCTGTCGGGTCTTATGGATGGCCTCAGTCCACACTCCGCAGTTCCTCCGACGTCTGTCTCTGGTCTCTGATGCCAGCCTGTCGGGTCTTATGGATGGCCTCAGTCCACACTCCACAGTTTTTTGTTTGGAGGTCGATTCTTATCTGTCGATGGAGTTTCGACACCGTTCGACTTACTCATCTGCTACCTCGTAAGGCCACTGGTCTCTTTTAAGAACCGCATAATTTCGCGTCATACCGATGGAGTTCGCTTATTTTAGCTGTAAGTTTAATTCGATTAATTTAAGCATACCTATTACACTCCAGCATGAAGCACAGTAAACGAACAATATGACCATACCAGCCGAGTCGAAAGAACAGTGTACCTTCCTCTGTTCTACAAATGACGAGCTTAGCGTGTTGCTATTTGTTCGATTGATCTACCAAAACACATGGCTGCTGGCCGCTGGTGTCTTCGTCAACTCCTCGGCCTCCTGCGCTGTGGCGATCCTCCCAAGAGCACGCCATTGCGTGCCCCGGTCCGGCGGCGCCTTCGTGCGGGGCTACCTACCTATCCCCGCTGGCTGTTTGCCGCCCGAGTGGCCTGATTAATCGGTGGTCAGACGCCGCCAGCGCCGTTGTTTTCAGGCTCGGTTCCTCTGAAGAGAGACTGGTGATCCTGAAGGAGGACTAACGAGGGAGGGAGCAGCGATGTAGGCACTGCTGTTACCAGTACGGCTACGTCGTTGACGTAATGCACTCTCCGTTCGACAGTCTCGATAGAAAGCTTTGCACTACAGGCTGTCCTAAAAATGTATGCTAGACTTGCCTTGATGTTTACAGATTGAGCTTCTAATACATTTAGCTGATGTCCTTTTGTGATTCTATATGGTAGAAATCTCTCCGAACTTTCTTTGTGACTTCACTCACACCCCAACGACTCGTTTTCCTCATACCTCTGACATTGCATGCACAGCAAGTTGAGAAGAGCTTTGTTCGTCACCACATGCAGTGTCCCACTCACTTATCTGTCTCGTGCAGTGGCCAGAGCACCATGGATCAACCCGCGGCCTGCCGAATCCTCTAGTTTTCCACATATGGCTACCACCGCCAACGACCGAACCAATCCTCATATTTGATCCTCACCACGTGCCGGCCCGCCCTGCCACTCCCCGTCTCGTGCAGAGCCGCGTGCGAAGCGACGTGACACGCCCTGGGCCGCCCCGCTGGACGGAGGAGAAGAACATAGACGGAAGCCTACTGCGCATTTCTAGAGACTCCGGAATTTATGTCACAAAAAAAACAAGACACAAAGTATTTATCTTTCGAAAGTCCCCGGATCCGCAATCCTCGGAAATTGTTGATGGATGGACGCCTTCTTTGTGTTGTTTATCATACTGATTACTATGAAGTCAAAACTTTCCGCAATCGTGTAACAAATTTTCGTCCATTTTTCACCTCCGTCGCCGCCCGGCGCCGGTTGCCAGGCGCCGGTTGCCCGGCGCCCGCTCCCTCCGGGCCTCTGCAGCGCCCACTAGTTTGGATGCGGATCGACAGCGCCGCGTCGGCTGCTATCAACGGCCGGATCGGGCCGGCTTCGGCCGCCGGCACGCCGAGCACGCCCCGGCGGCGGTCTCCGGAGGGGGCGATCTCCGGAGGGGGCGCTCCAGACGGCGGCGATCGCGCCAAGGACGCGCCTCCTGTCCGGTGTCCGGCTGGCGCCAGGCGGAAAATGTCCCGCAGCCGCAGTCGGACAGTCATCGACGGGCCATCCGGGGGGTCCTCGTCCAGGTGGGTAGAGAGGAGGGGCCGGCTGGACAGGGGAGGGGAGGGGTGCCGACACGGTGCTGATTTACGGGCTGGCTGTCGAAGAGTGAGGCGGCGGCGGCGCCTGTAGTCGTGCCGGCTTACAGTGGTGCAGACAGATGGCCAGACTGAGGTGCAGGAATGATGGAGTTAGTGCCCACCGCTACCATCACTAAAACCGGAATGCAGAGATGCACGTCGTGTGGTATTAATAAACTCCAACGGACACATGCGGTTTTAACGCAGCTTGAAAATGGTTAGGTGGTTGCTGCTCAGTGGATTTGATCGCGCCCTTCCGGGTCAGTGTCTGTGACCGGGGAGCAGTGTCCGGTGCGGTGTCTTCTGATCGGAGCGTGGCGGCACCCCGGCCGGCCGGCCGCCAGCTGCCTGCCTGCCTGGCTGGCTGGGACCGGTTTCAGGCTCACCACCACACAGCGACGCGGCCCGCCGGGGTGAGCGGCGCAGGACAAAGACCGCTGCCGCCGCCGCCGCCGCCGCCGCCGCCGCCTTAACCCGAACCCGGTGATACGGGATCGTAGGGAGTGCTCCTCGTGCTCGGCTCCGGCTACAGCCACGGTGGCGGCTCCTGGCAGTGGCTCTACCTTGCTCTCGGCGGTATGGGGTGGCAGTTAATGACCATTGGCTCATTCTTCGGCGGGGGTGATGAGTCAGATGAAACATGCCTCGAGTTTAGAGCCCATCGAGGTGACCGTCGGCATTTCCTTTTCAATATTATCTCAACCACAGCCGATCAGGACCCAAGGGAAACCCGCAGCTAGTTCCCGAGCCAGCCGCGCCGTGGCAGCACTGGCGCCGCCGGCGACCTACCCCGACTCTGGGTTTTTGTGTGTCGGTGGTGCGACGCTGGCCATTATGGGAGGAGGGTGATGAAGTGCGGCAGGGGGCGGGGCCGCCCCTCTGCCTCAGTCCGCCTCCCTGCTCCCCGGAGCGAAAGTCGCAGAGGTAAGCGCGGTCAGTACACTGTTCCGACCGTGAAAGTGGTCCATTGTGCCCCACGGAGATTGATAGTTTGGCACGGCGTTGAACGGCTGACGGTACTGTGAGCTGCAGTGGGCGGACACGTTACCATGTCGGCTCATTGTCGACACGGAACACAGCTCTGCTGCGTCCATGGCCAAGGCTAGGACTTGCTTGTCGCAAGTCACTGCCGGGTCATCCGAATGTTGCATGTCCAAAGATGGCCAAACCCACACCCACATCCACCCAGTTCAATCACCATGGTGTCAGTGACCACAACATTGAATAAGCCACACCGACTCAGACGCAGATTAAAAGTGGTCTCAGACGTTGAGCTGCCGGTTTTTCTTCATCTGTCACGGAGCCGTTATCAATCAGATCGCAATGGGTGCCGTCTCCGCATAAAGCTATAATCTTCGGGAACTGTCGTTAAAATAAACGGTTCAATATGAGCCCTGTCAAAAATTAACACACTCGCAGGTCATTTTGATCTCATTAACGGTGTGGGAAGAGCGGGCAGCCGTCGAGGGATCTGCAGGGTTCGACTGATGCGACTCGTCTGAGCAGGGCTAAACCAGTTTGTTCGATATCCTCCCGCATGGGCCGCTGCGGGATGGGCGGCAATTATGCCAGTTTAGCACCGGCAATGCAGCATTGCAGACCTTCCCTCCACAGCATCAGGCAGAGCTGGCCGCGGGAGTGATGACCGCAGAAAACAGACTCTACGGTAACCATGGCAACCGGATCTGCTCACTCTACATCGACCACGGCAGCGGCAGACCAGCTTCTGCACGACGCGCAAGGTCGCTCTGGATCCGATAATGACCGACAGATAATTGCGAACGAAAATTGCGAGACAGGAATTTTAGCACAACAGCTGATTTATGCGCCCATATATCTTCCATAATTATTTTAACTTTTTCTGTACCTCTGACCAACTAAGATCCATTAACCCTCGTCCTACGGGGGGTCCTAAAACGACCCCCCCCCCCTGAGGTTTTTATTGCATAACTTTTGAGACATGCGGCGCATCTTGCTGAAATCTTCAGTAGCTAAGTACACAACAAATATACGTCAGCTGTATTTTTTTTTTTATAGAAATTTGGGAAATAATGATATTTTGATGACGTCATGTTGGTGAAAACACGATAAGTGTTTGACAAATTGTAGAAAACAGAGGTTTTAAGCAAATTGTAAACGCAATTAAACAAAGATATAAAATGTAATTTTCTTTAAAATAGCAATCTCGGATTTGCAAAATTTTGAGTTTTTGACCCCCAAAATGAACAAAAACTGATGTTTTTGGAAAAATCACCACAAAATCAAAATTTTCAAAGATGTTAAAAAAACGGAATATATGTGAGAGAACTGAGTATGGACAATACTTAAACCAAATTTCAAAGACATCTATATTTTTGACTGAGTGATGGCTCCCTAAGTGTAAGAAATTCATGACGTCATTTTTTTATAACTTTTTTGGACTTTTTTTTGGCCAGATACGAACAAATAAATACCTTTTATGTATTTCTGAGGCAAAACTGGTCTAGGAAAATGCCTTTTTATTTACATTTATCAATTTCTCATTTTGAGGTTTTCTGACAGAGCAAAATCGCTGTTCTGGACGTGGTCGATCGAGGTCATTCACTTAACCTGGAAGCAGGGGTCAAAAATAACGCCAACTCGACAACGTCGTTAGTATCAATTCAGCGTTACACCAAACGAAGATTTGTAGCAAAACTGGCCCATGGCAAGACATACAAATTGCACTATCATCACTGCGGTATATGCTTGAATGAGTCATTTTCTGTTTGTTGTAGATCCTGTACACTTATGGGGCTGTTTTGTATTTTCACGGCTGGTTGATCTCTGTTTTCTGGAGATATTTTGAAAGTAATATGTTGCTAGCGAGAAATGGGAAAAATATCACCATAAGTGGGAAAATATCACAAGTTTCTCGCAAGATCTAGAGACTAAACGTACCTTTTAAGGAAATCTACACCTACCAGAGATAGAGAATTTTGTAGCAAAAAATGCCAACATGAATCGACAGAGAGTGATACAGGTTGTATATTTTTGTATCACGCATAATACGAATAAAGGACATCAAATTGTACTTCAAAATATTCCAATATCTTTTAATAAAATTATTTCAAAGTTATTCTCAGGCCATATTTAACCAAATGAATGTAACTCAATGAAGCGTAAAGACTTCCAGAGTCTGCTTTTTATGGTACCCCATCACTATAAGTTCAAGGTTTCCGAATGGTGACAAAGCCCTCCTTTGACATTTTGGTCTCGCGCTGGTTGGTGGTGTCTCTGTTGCGATAAGATCGATTTTTGGTGCTCCAAGGATCTGTGTTGTTTATCATGAGTAAAGTAAAGAAGGCTAAGTTAACAAACTCTAGAATGGAGATTTTGTGCGGATATCTCACCAAGGATGGAGCTGAGTGTAGTTTTTCATGCCTAAATTATAATCGTCCTCGGCTGCTGAAACACACAAAGAAACATCATCCTGCGGAGTCGGATGTTCTCCTACGTGGTTCTGCTGCCTGGGTAAGTGTTCAGTTATTTGTATTGCGCTAGGGACTAGGGAGCGCTCCCCGGCCGCTCCATAGTATTATTCGCATTTTTCCGGAAGTAGGCAGCGTGACTGTGAAAAACTGTGCTGACGTGGAGACTGGAACGTTTGGGACACATTTAGCGCCTACCTCGAAAACTGTGAGTACGGAATTAGCTTAAAATCGCTCAACAACTTTGATTTTTCTGACAGACCTCGTCGCGCCAGTGACTGTCCTTGTAGTGTCTGTGATGCCATTTATGAAGAGAGGCCACTCTCAAGTCATCGACAAAACTCCAAATTGAACGAATTTTACGTAACCGTCGTCTGATTCCTGACTTTCTGGACCGTTTTCAAGAAATAAGCAAAATACTCAAAACTATTTCTTCAGCGCATGAGCGCTGCGATGGGCGCATGCACACCGACATCAATCTGCTGACACCCCGTCTCCCCCGTCCCCAATGTCGGCCCGCGCCGCTGCTCGGCACCGGCCCGAATCACCCTCCGTCGAGCCAGGCGCGTAGCCAGGATTTTTATTAGGGGTGGGGCACGTCGGTGGTAGAATCAAATTTAGCTCCTCAACCATATGTTGTTGATCGGAGGGGGGGGGGGGGGGGGGGGGAGGGAGGGGAGAGAGCCGGGTCGTCAGAGAATCTAATTTTATTTAGTGTACATTTGTTTTGCTCAGAGGGGGAGGGGCATGGCTCCCGTGCCCCCCCCCCTAGCTACGTCCCTGCGTCGAGCCGGGTCTGTCGGTCGCCGCCGCAACCGACGACCTTGACGGCGGCGACGCAGGGGAAAGCCTTTGCCGAGACGGATGGGTGGAAGGAAGGTGAAATGGAGGAGAAAATATATTTAGATAGTGGAAGGCAATCAATATAGGCGCATAATTCGACGTTTAATACAATTTGCTTTCCTTGCCGCAGAGCAGGACATAATTCCAGGAAACTGCGTTTTTTTTAGTACAATAGGTCCTCGAATCGCCAAACAGGAACCAAACATGTTCTGCTGCATCTTCTCTACCTGTTGCCATTTTTATGTTAATTTTTCTGAAGGTGAAATGAAGTAGTCCAAATTCGAGGAGAAAATTAATGTAGGGATGGGTTGATTTCCTTCAGACAACTTTGCCACCTGAACCTAAAAATCCTGGCGATTCCCATGATCCAATTACTCAGTTCCACTATTCACGAAACCTTCACCTATACATTTGCCTTTTTCGTTTCCTCAGATGCTGGCGAGACACCAGTCATCACGCATGGAGGAGCATCCAAGTACTGGAGATGCTCCTGTGCCTGCCGAGTCGGCGCAGCAGCCTTTCCCAACTGGGCGTAACAAAGTAGCCCCTGAACATTTGCCTGCAGACGTGCACCCGACATGTGATGATGTTGATATGACCGACAGTGGACCGGCGATTAGCACTGAGACGGTTCGCAACGATAACGGGGGTCTCTGGGGTCTCTCACAATGCTGCAGGCGGTTGAGCACTCTGATTGCCTGATCTACGCTGCACGAGGTAGGCAAGTCCCAAATTACCGGGGCCATTCAATTCGAAGAAGTATATATCACTGCAAAAGCAGCTAAAGAAACAAAAGGCAAACATATAAAAATGCGTTCCTTTTTGCTAGTCTTTGGCTACTTCTCATTTCTTGGCGCATTTATTCTTATTTTTAAGCGATCTTAATTTATTAGTGTTTATCCTGATAGCGTTATGACGTGAATACCAACACATCAGAGTGTCATGTAAAATGTTGAATCGTTTTGGGTTTCCTAGAAGTAATATTGTCAGTGCTTGTCCAAGGACCATTCAAACTGGTCTTCGTCTTATTTTTTTTTTTTTATACAAAACTTATTTTCTGACATAAGCTTTTGCACTGCCAATATTTAGAGGTCAGTTTAGGAAATATATCAAACACTTTCACCTGTTTCAAAGACACCCGCTTTCAGTGGGATTATAATTTTTTTTTGGAGAGTTATGGAATCCGGATGCAGAACACACCATTTAGGAAGTTGCATTTTATACTTACTCAACTGCTATCATTCTAGTGTCTAAGTACAAGTCAAAGCACATTTTGTAATAGTGGTTCTGTTCCCACAGCGGTACAAACGCTTAAGGAGCAAAAGATCCTGCCAAAGGAGCTTGGTGTCGGCCTCCCACAAATCAGAGCGGCTCACAGATTCATGCGAGAGCTACCGAACGAGCTGACAGACCCCGAGCTCTACGTGAGGCTGCAAAAACAGGCCCAGAGTGAGGCGATCCTGCAGCCATACAGTGACATGGTGGCACGGATTTGGATGCTGGCAGCTCCCGAGAGTGTTGTGGAGAGCATGTGCAGTGTGGTGAAGGACATCTTCGGCGAGAACCGCCAACTGTCGCACGCAAGTGCAGCGAAAGAGCTTCGTGTGCGCTGGAATGGACCGGAGCCTGTCTGCGCTGACAAGCTATTAGAGCACGTGCGGCAGCGGTGTCAAAAGGACATTTGTTTGACCGTAGGTCACAGGGACATCGGAAAAGTTATGAAAAGGCATCTTGGTAGAAGGTGTCACCGCGCCCCTGTATATATGTGATATGAATCTGTGATATGAAGTGTATAGTGATGTACGGATGCAGTGCCAACAGTAGGTACCCAATGGGAATTAGTATAATGTCATTCGATGAACGGTTGTGGTGTGCACTTTATTTGGTGTGCCAGTGTGCCACATCCAGTGTTTAGAACTTGAATTCTGCTCCCGTGTGCTATTTATTTTGTCTTGTTGAGTACTTGTCTTGTTTAAGATTCGTCTTGCATTATTTATTTGTGCAAATCAGCTTTTTGTTTGCACGTATATATTGGACACGTCACCTGGATGGATGTTGGAAGGAAAAATATAGTCGTCTGTTCTATTGCAAATGGTGAACCTGTTTTTACATTAAATCAACAAGTGTTTTATCCCATGAGGGTACGATACCTTGGTGTCGAGGTCGGTAGATTGGTACTTAGGTATAGCGATACGCCTGGTCTAGCCGCAAAAGAAGAACCGGTTAAATAACGTTGCCACTCCTGTTGAACTGCTTGCCAGTTTTGTGTAGCGAATTTTCGCATTAGCAGATATAAACATTTGCAATCGACAAATGGAAATGTGTAGAAATGTAGCTTTGATGAGAATGAGAATGTTCGATAAAAGGTGTAGCAAAATTGGGCTCCGTCAAATTCGGTTGGTAGCAAATTTTAACTTTTTTTTATCCCTGCCTGGAAGATCACTCGTTGACCCGAAACCTACAAATTGCATACCGTTAGATTTCAAACATGACTGGCAACATGTTGGTTCTTACCGCGTTGCTCTATGTTGCTTGGTTTGGAAGTTAACAGGGGGGTCGTTTTAGGACCCCCCCGTAGGGCGAAGGTGAAAAAAGCTCCCGTAGGGCGAGGGTTAAAGTACCCAGTAACACCGGCGTTAATTTCACTCAAGACGGTGAACGTTCGAGACCATGATGATAGGGACGTGTTCCTCTCCACCCCTCCCCCCCCCCCCCCGGATGGCGACCACTCAGCACTGCGGACCCGGCACGGCCCGTTCCCGCTCCCCAACACGGCCCGTTCCCGCTCCCCAACACGGACCGTTCCGGCTCCCCAACACGGACCGTTCCGGCTCCCCAACACGACCCGTTCCCGCTCCCCAATACGGACCGTTTCGGCTCTCCAACACGGACCGTTCCGGCTCCCCAACACGGCCCGTTCCGGCTCCCCAACACGACCCGTTCCCGCTCCCCAATACGGACCGTTTCGGCTCTCCAACACGGACCGTTCCGGCTCCCCAACACGGCCCGTTCCCGCTCCCCAACACGGACCGTTCCGGCTCCCCAACACGGACCGTTCCGGCTCCCCAACACGGACCGTTCCCGCTCCCCAACACGGACCGTTCCCGCTCCCCAACACGGACCGTTCCGGCTCCCCAACACGGACCGTTCCGGCTCCCCAACACAGACCGTTCCCGCTCCCCAACACGGACCGTTCCGGCTCCCCAACACGGACCGTTCCGGCTCCCCAACACGGACCGTTCCCGCTCCCCAACACGGACCGTTCCGGTTCCCCGACACGGACCGTTCCGGCTCCCCAACACGGACCGTTCCCCCTCCTCGACACAGACCGTTCCCACTCCTCGACACAGACCGTTCCCACTCCTCGACACGGACCGTTCCCACTCCTCGACACGGACCGTTCCCACTTCTCGACACGGACCGTTCCCACTCCTCGACACAGACCGTTCCCACTCCTCGACACAGACCGTCCCCACTCCTCGACACAGACCGTCCCCACTCCTCGACACGGACCGTTCCCACTCCTCGACACAGACCGTTCCCACTCCTCGACACAGACCGTCCCCACTCCTCGACACAGACCGTCCCCACTCCTCGACACAGACCGTTCCCACTCTCCAACACGGACCGTACCCACTCCTCGACACGGACCGTGCCCACTCCTCGACACGGACCGTTTTCACTCCTCGACACGGACCGTTCCCACTCCTCGACACGGACCGTTCCCACTCCTCGACACGGACCGTTCCCACTCCTCGACACGGACCGTTCCCACTCCTCGACACGGACCGTTCCGGCTCCTCGGCACAGACCGTTCCCACTCCTCGACACGGACCGTTCCCACTCCTCGACACGGACCGTTCCGGCTCCTCGACACGGACCGTTCCGGCTCCTCGGCACAGACCGTTCCCACTCCTCGACACGGACCGTTCCCACTCCTCGACACGGACCGTTCCGGCTCCTCGGCGAGACGGTAGCCGGCGCCACTGATGGCCGTGGTGCCGATCCCGGACATGAAGTCACCACGCTTCGACGCCTCTCACGGAACGGCAGGTGCGGGTGGCCAGGGGCGGGAGATATTAACCCGCGCGGCGCTGGGGTCTCCAGCCGAACGCGCGGCGCTGGGGGGGGGGGGGGGGGGTGAATTTACCCCTCCCCTCGTATCTTTCGAACCAATAACAACAGCGAGACACGCAAGGCGGCGATCGAAAGCTATCACTGAGACAAATCTAACGCATACCCAAAATTCTTAAAATAAGGTCACATGTCAGGTCACGGTAGGTCAAATGTCAAAATTGAGGTATTTTGATTTTTTGGGCCATACTTTCCATCCAAAGTCTTAAATTGCGACTATTACCGCACAAAGTGCTCTCAAAGATATAATCCATCTCCCGCATAAGCAAAAGTGAAATTGTAAGCAAATGTCAAAGTCAAGGTCAGGTCACAAAAGGTCACAGGTCTACGAAATTCATGCGACACATGTTTTATGGGTTATTTTACAAGTATAATTCGATAATAGCAGCCATTTTCACAATCTGACCCCATATAATGTCCCTCAGGTCAAGTTCAGGTCACAAGGACAAAATTTGAAATTGATAATCTAAATAAAAAAGGCATGTTTCTAGACTAACTTTGTCTCAAAAATACAGCGGTGGCATTTATTTGTCTGTATCTGGCCAATAAAAGCCAAAAAAGTAACTTAAAAGAATAACGTCATGAGTTACTTATACTTAGGAAGTCATAAGTCAGTCAAACATATACTTTGAAACAAACATATACATACTGATTATGTGTATTGATTGATGACCCATTGATACCCATTGATACTGATTATATTTAACATATTGATTTGAAATTTGGTTTGGGTATCTTCCATAGTTGGTTCTCTAACATATCTTCCGTTTTTAATTTCGTTAAAAACAATATTTTGTGGAAATTCTTCCGAAAAAAGTGTTTTTTAATGTGTGGGGGTCAAAAACCCAAAATTCGAAAATCCGAGATAGCTATTTGGAAGAGAATGTTATTGCCGGTCTTTGACGCCTTTATTTTCAATTTGCATCAAAATTCTATTGTCTACGATTTGTCGAACATTTATCGTTTTTCCACCAAAAAATTGCATGACATGACGTCATTAAAACGTCATTATCTCCCCAACTATTTCATCAATTTCAATGCGATTTGTACAGAAGACGTAGAATTGATGCATTATAAGATATCGAACATTTCACTTTGATATCAGTCATAGTTTTCAAGTTATTAAGAAAATCCGAGAGGGGGTAAAATTTACCCCCCCCCCCCCCCAGTGCCGGAAACAGGCTAACGGAAACAGACTACATCATCATGGAAACCTTTAACTTCATGATACGAAAAGCAACACACATTAATCACACGCATTTGTGTATAAAGAGTCCAAATATCTGCGGGTGTAGTCTGTCATTGGAAGCCTTCTACACAAAAAGTACCTGATACATGTCACTTTTAGGGGTATGAATTCCAAAGTTTCCGTAGTTTAGTAGCGTTTTCGACGAGCCATCACCTCTGCAGAAGATGGAGCGAGCCGAGTCGTGAGTATTCCGACCTCCGCCAGAGTGCAAGACGTGTTCTACGCAGATCAGGAGCAGACAAAGAGGAGGTATTACATTGCCACGTGTGAAAGATGCGCATTGCACACTGCTTGTTAGAAGGCATACACATGAGCTTTGTGTTTCGTGACGGCTTTGTCGTGTGGTCTTTGTGATGTGACTGCCGTGTGAAGGGTGGGTAAGAGAGAAGCTGTGCGGTAGTGATCGCGTGAGACTCGCTAAATGCCGAGAAGAGCGGCGAGAGCGCAGTCATGCTTTCGAGAGGAGGCTTGCTGGGTGGGCCACGGCCCCACCCACAGTGAGACAGCACAAGCTGGGTCGCAATGTCCGGACCACAATCACCCTGTGTGCTGGGGAAGTTGCAGCTAAATAATGAGGAAGTGTGAACGTGGCCTTGTATTAGCTTTCGGTGTGATTGCCAGACCTTCTGACGGCAGATAATGAGTCGTCGCTGATAGCAGCAGAATAATTCCTGTCAGGCCCGAACGGGGGAACGGTTGAAGGTGAGTCAGCCTGGTGTTGAAAGACGGACCATACGTATCTCACCTGAAGCTAGAAAGGTGTGGCTGTGGCGGTGGCGGTGGCGGTGGCGGTGGCGGTGGCGGTGGCGGTGGCGGTGGCGGTGGCGGTGGCGGTGGCGGTGGCGGTGGCGGTGGCGGTGGCGGTGGCGGTGGCGGTGGCGGTGGCGGTGGCGGTGGCGGTGGCGGTGGCGGTGGCGGTGGCGGTGGCGGTGGCGGTGGCGGTGGCGGTGGCGGTGGCGGTGGCGGTGGCGGTGGCGGTGGCGGTGGCGGTGGCGGTGGCGGTGGCGGTGGCGGTGGCGGTGGCGGTGGCGGTGGCGGTGGCGGTGGCGGTGGCGGTGGCGGTGGCGGTGGCGGTGGCGGTGGCGGTGGCGGTGGCGGTGGCGGTGGCGGTGGCGGTGGCGGTGGCGGTGGCGGTGGCGGTGGCGGTGGCGGTGGCGGTGGCGGTGGCGGTGGCGGTGGCGGTGGCGGTGGCGGTGGCGGTGGCGGTGGCGGTGGCGGTGGCGGTGGCGGTGGCGGTGGCGGTGTCGGTGTCGGTGTCGGTGTCGGTGTCGGTGTCGGTGTCGGTGTCGGTGTCGGTGTCGGTGTCGGTGTCGGTGTCGGTGTCGGTGTCGGTGTCGGTGTCGGTGTCGGTGTCGGTGTCGGTGTCGGTGTCGGTGTCGGTGTCGGTGTCGGTGTCGGTGTCGGTGTCGGTGTCGGTGTCGGTGTCGGTGTCGGTGTCGGTGTCTGTGTCTGTGTCTGTGTCTGTGTCTGTGTCTGTGTCTGTGTCTGTGTCTGTGTCTGTGTCTGTGTCTGTGTCTGTGTCTGTGTCTGTGTCTGTGTCTGTGTCTGTGTCTGTGTCTGTGTCTGTGTCTGTGTCTGTGTCTGTGTCTGTGTCTGTGTCTGTGTGTGTGTGTGTGTGTGTGTGTGTGTGTGTGTGTGTGTGTGTGTGTGTGTGTGTGTGTGTGTGTGTGTGTGTGTGTGTGTGTGTGTGTGTGTGTGTGTGTGTGTGTGTGTGTGTGTGTGTGTGTGTGTGTGTGTGTGTGTGTGTGTGTGTGTGTGTGTGTGTGTGTGTGTGAATCAACACCTTTTGTGTAACCAGACTGCTGGGGAAAAAAATCGCAACCACGCTAGCACGAATCAACTCGTGACGAGAGACGGAACTTAATCAGGTTGAAACCGCCGTAACCACAACGATAGGTCATTGCACCATTGAGCCCATCTTACACACGCGAGCCAGTGCACAAAGCGAACAAGGAGCTGCACTGTGATGCATGCATTATTCCAGGTGCATAATCAACCAGTCCTGTTGATTGTTAAGAGCATGTCTTTGATCGGGGTAGAGAACGCGGCGTCGGCCTAATGTTAAAATCCGAAAATGTTGGAGACACGCGTCCCCCCCCCACTTTCAAAGTCAAAGTCAAAGTCAAAGTCATGTATTAAGATACATCCACGTTGTGGCTTTTACGTATCCAGTCAGAGTACATGTGTAGTGATATCTAAATACTGCACAGTGTAAACAGTGCACATGCACAGTGTAAACACGATAAAAAGCAATACGATCGCGGTCAGTAAAAGAGAACACATTGTACATGGTAGGCCTGTAATCGCACGGTATGAGGCTTAACCACCAACCATAAGAAAATTGAAGCGGTCAATGCAGGTCACATGCTATTCACATATCGGAAACCGCAACCCCGACTGCGGGTGTTCACCTTAGACCTTAGAGATGTCAGTGTTCCAGGTTTTCGCCGCTCTAAATGCAAACGCACGCTGGCTGCTCGACAGCTTACACAACGGCAGTTCCAGCGCTCCTGCCGCAGCAGCTCGGGACTCGCGTAGCGATACATGGGCTCGCCGGACAAACATGGCCCTGATGGCGGGAGGACACTATTCGGCGTTAAGCGCTCTGTGCACCTGGATGCGGTCGTGCTGGCGCACCATCTCATCGACTCTCTGCCAGCCAAGCGATACAAGGGCACATGCTCAAAACGCCGCACTCCCGTCACCAGCCTGGCCGCGAAGTTTACAGTCTTTTGCATTCGGTGCAAGTGACACTGGGCGGCTCCTCCCCAAACGGATAGACAGTATTGGATATGGGGAAATACGTGGGCGTGGATGAGGAGTTTAAGGGCATCAGGTGTGAAGTGATGGCGGATCTTGTATAGGGATGAAAGGATGGCGTTGCATCGTCGGACCACCATGGATATATGAGGTTCCCATGTCAGGTGCCGGTCGAGGAGGACTCCGCGTATTTTTACATTTTGGCATGGATAAATTTATGAGCCGGACAGAGTGATGTGAAAGTCTTTGGCCTTTTTGAGGGATGCTTTGGTTTCAATGATGGTAAAGAAAGTCTTGTTCGGATTAATTTTCAGACTGTTTGCCTGAAACCAATTTTGGAGATGGAGAATCGACTCTTCGACCCGCACCTTCAGGTTGGATAGGCCGTCGGCAGTGGGTGAGGAATGGTCAAGGAGCTGGGTGTCGTCGGCGTAGGACAGGAGGCGGCCGTGGGTGAGGAAGGAGGACAGGTCGTTGATGAAGATGAGGAAGAGGACTGGTCCGACGATGGAGCCCTGAGCTACTCCGTGGGTCAGTGGGAGAAGAATGGAGGAGCCGCCGCTTACCGTCTGTTTTCGGTCTTGGAGGTAACTCCGGAACCATGGCGACTGCACACCATACCACTCAAGCTTATCCAGGAGGACACCATGATCGACACTGTCGAAGGCCTTGCTCAGATCAAGCGTCGTTAGCGACGCGACTTGGCCCTGGTCAATTTTTTTTAGATCCAGTCGACAGCGTCGAGCATGGCGTCCTCCGTGGAGTGGCACGGTTGATACGCATACTGACATGGGGAGAGTACGTGGTTGGGGACTAGGTAAGATACGAGTTGAACGGACACTACTTTTTCAGCAATTTTTGAAAGCACCGGTAGGATCGAAATTGGCCGAACATTTTCATATCTGAACGGTCGCCCGATTTGAGGACTGAGGTAACTCGTGCTATTTTCCAGGCTGTGGGAAAGGTGGATGTGATTATGGAGTGGTTGATGAGATGGAGGATGCGAGAACCGACAACAGGGAAACACTTCACAATAGCAAATAGAGGGATGCCATCCACTCCGACCGCACGGGAGGAGCTCATGCCACTAATGGCTCTAGAGAGCTCAGTCAAGGTGGCTGGCCTCTGCACCAACGCAGATGCACAAACGCGCGGCGGACGAGGTACACAGCCGACACCACCGACACGAGCGACTTCGGCAGCGATGCGCGGGCCAACCGACGTGAAGTGCGCATTAAACTCGTCAGCCCTGTCGGCGACGTCGTCACAGCCTGAGGGGGTGACGCCTCAGGCTGTGACGACTTTCGACATCTATGCCTGCATCATATTTTATGCGCACATAATTATACCATTCATTTGCTGCTGGAGGAAGCCGCTCATGTACACCGTGAAACTGGGCGTGCCCTAGCCGCCCTTGGCCTGCACCGTCTGTTTGTGCCTCGTCGCTGTAAAACGGAGTGGGTTCGTCCTTCGAGCCGGCGTCGGACGCGTCGTACCTTATAACCGCCAAGGCATGCGCGCGCGCGCCTGATTATGGCTCGCAAGGCCTCCGGAAGTCAGAGCAACCGCAGCGGCCGTCAATATGTGTCGAAACAATTACTACCGTCATTAGGGCCTATATATGGCGACATAACTCCCGCCGACTGTATTGTCAATGTGTCTTGTTCAAGGTGCCAAATGCAACACATAAATACCATGACGCCGATTTAGCAAGCACCTGGCGCAATGCACAGCAGCACAGCCTCTTTCAGCCGCTGGTCTCCCAGCGCAGCCTCTTGATGCCACATCTGCTCTGCACCAGGCCGACTTCAGAAGATATCACGGATGCCGCCGTCTCTGCCGTCATCTGCCGGCCAGATCCTCTGCAGTGCCTTTCTGCATGTCACGCGGCTGTTGCAACGGCCTTCGACAGTCGGCGTGCCTAACGGGCCGGGCTCCGAGTCCGGAGTCAGCCGCAGGTCAGCCTGCATCACGGTCAGCCGCAGACCGATGCTAACAGGGCGATGTGTCACACGATACTATCAGAATGTCGTGATGCAATGCTGTTAGGACGATCCATATCACATTGTCCATGGCGGGATGACAGTGCAGTATCGCTAAGCAGCTAATCTAGAAGCACTACCGTATTGCGGACAGCCGGGATTTAATTGAATAATGACTCATCTGTTTCGGCTTAAAAGGTCAAATGGTCACATTGGATACAATGTGCATGGTATACAATGATCGATTGCTACAAATAAGGCGGGCGTTCAATTGCATCAACGTTTTCAACATACAACCTGCACGATGCGATATCCATCACCAACACATTTTGCCCGGTTCAACCATTCAATCGACCCATGACTAACCTCGACTCTCCTCGGCGTCTGTGGCAGAGCGTGTCCACTGTCCAGAGTATGTCCCGGTCCTGAGATGATCGCACATGCACGACCCTCTCACGCCGCTCCCCACCGACCGCCCCCAGTCGCGCACGCCTGGCGTTTGGCCCGAGATAAGCCTCCAGACTCGTTCGCCAGGTGCCGCCAGACGTCGGTCCATACCTGCGGTGTCGGCCGTTAGGCGGCGGGCCGATCGCCTCCGCCCGACGCGGGGCGGTCGCTGGTCACTGCAGTCAGCTGACATTGGCGGAGTCGACGTGGGGTCAAGGCCACGCCGGTCAGACGGCGGAGCGGGGCGGCGCGGAGGGGGCGGGAACAGGTTGTGCCGGTCCGGCGAACCGGCGGAGCGCCGGCCGCCGGCGCGATCACGGACTGCAGACTCCGGTTCTGCTCCACTGATCACGATAGACAGGTTGGTAAAGAAGATGGGAAGATGGAAGATGGGTGCTGAATTGCCGGTAGGATATGATGAATTGAAGTGTTCATGAGGTCTAGGATGTGCAGACGCTTCGTTACAGTTATCATTAATTATACTGGCCCACCGCTATGATGGCGGCATTACCAAGATACGAATGAATTATTTTTTAGTGTGTTGTAGTGAAATGGTTTTCAACACACTGTTTTGCCCAGATATCGCATGTTTCCTTCAAATCATCGAACACTATAATATATTCACCGATGTTGCCCATGCCCTTTCTATTTTGCAAAAGCGCATTGAGCTTGTGTTTGCATAACTAATTTGCATGGTCGGCGGCACAGATTTTCGATTGTGGGGACGGGAGCAGGTTTCTGCTTGTATCTAATTTGACAAATGCAATACTTTTGACATTAATGAGCGAAATTTCTTCTCCAGTTTACGTCCACCGCCGCCACGTTGGTTATTTGGTTTGTGTCGCGTATCCACGTTGTGTCCATTCATAGACTACGTGTTCAAGTAGTGTCTTTTCCGGCGGGGCGATGGCGCTCGGTTTTGTCAGCACTCGTGCATGGACGAGCGTGGCCGGACGCCACCGAGGGCTGGCGACACATGGCGTGACGTGTTGACATGTTGACATATTCGCAGTGGCCACTGTCTATCCAGATGCGATGGAAAATTCATGATTAGTGCTATTTTTCTATGAGCAACTGCAGTCTCCCGGTTTTATACCTAAGTATTATTTTCTAATGCAGCAATGCAGTTTCCCGTGTTCATTGCGTTGTTTTGGTCATAGGCGCCTGGAGGGTGCACTGTGCCGCTCGACACAGTGGAAACTACCCTGCGGCACAACATACCTTTGCAGGCGTCTGAGACAATAGGCGCACAAATAACACCGGGAGACTGCATCTGCACACAAGAACATAACACTGCAATACTTCGGAAACCTGGAGACTGCAGTCATACCACTGCTCATCCAGCTAACAACAATCATGAATTCCCTTTCGTGTTTGAATGGCTGACTGCCTCTACGGGTGTGTCAGAACTCACCGATGGATCGAGAGCGGTAAAAAAGTTGTTCTCCAGAAATTTTGACAACTAAAATAATCGTTTTGTTTTTAATTCGTTTTTTTATTGCGCACCACTTCTTCGGTCATTTTGTGCCCACTAAAATAGTCGGATTTCGCTTCCTTTATCCAAGGATGCAATGTGAAACAAGGATTCCTTTGTAGAAGTTACTGAGATTTTATGTAAAATTAGGATTTCATTCAATTAACCGATTTCAGTCGTTTCCCGGGAGCCATGGCACCGATACCCTTGGATCTACCCTTGGCTGCCCTCGTCGATGTACGAATGCTGCCGAAACCGAACGCTATTCAGCCGCCGGAATAGACGTTACTCAGAGTTACACTAGGCCTAAGCGTTGACGCAAACTAGATGCGCGACCAACGGAAATGACCATGTTGCGGCAATAGATGGAAATGGCAAGCGGCAATTTCCGGAGCATTCCGTACAACCTCTCGGCCAATGCCAAGTAGCCTACCGGCAAAAATTTGGCCTGCTGTCGGGGACAGAGGTTCACATTGCGCTTGCCATCTCTATCGATCGCCGCAACCTAGTGATTTCCGTTAGTCGCGTACCCAGTTTTCGTCCGCATGCGTTGGCCAAGACTGTGCAACTCTCAGAAGAGTCTGTGCCGGCGGCCGTGGCGCCCGGATTGGACAGCACTGACGAGGGCGGCCAAGCGACAGCGTACGACACAGTGGCGCTCGCCGACGTCAGTATCGGAAAACAGTTTTCCGAGGACGGAATCGCTCTAGCGACCGATGGCTGAAGGCAATAATGCCACCGCCAACGATGGCGACATAAAGTACCCCTGGCGGCGGACGAAAGAACTATAGGTTCGCGGAGACTGTACCAGATAGCACTAGCTATACCGCCAACAGCACCACTCTCTGGCTAACTCGGCATTACTCGCGAATAGTGGCAATATATTTATTGTTCACTGCTGTTAAAATATCAACTCATGTGCTATTGCTGTTACCTGACGGTGACGGCCAGTCATTCAGAACCTAAGGAAGGGAAATCAGGTTAGTGTTGCACGACCGCAGTGTCCCTGTTTTCCGAGGGATTGCAGTGTTATGCTCTTGTCCGCAGATGCAGCCTCCCTCTTTTAAACTGGGTGGCCAGCCACCTGGTGGGCTGCATTGCGCCGCATGACAATGCAGTACGTGCGGTAATGTCGTCACTGGTTCAGTAGAGGAGTACTGTGAAGTGTATTTTATTCGAGTATTCGCTTGTGATTTTACCCTCATATCATATAATATTAACCATTTATGTGTTTGTTTTTATTTTCATGACTAAGGGCACAAAATAACCACAGCTGTTCTGTGGAGTGCCAGCTCGAGTCATGGCAATACAACACAATACGACAATCTGCCACAAGGCACAGTATACCCCTTCGGGCGACAGTAATGACAGGTACCCCTTTAACTGCTCCTAATTTAATTTAATTTCCTGCTCTTCTTACTACTAGTTATCTTACTAGTTATCTTTCTGGAAAAATGCAAGATTTTCATGGCACTTAAGCCTTTCTCCACAATACATAACATTACAACAGCTAACATTTAAATGAAAGATCGAATGGGTAGGATGGAGTTGGTAGATATTTTAAAAAGCAAATGACTAATCATCAATAACAATAATCCAAAACCAGGCCAAATTAACTAGAGTTAAGCGGCCTTAGATCTCTCACACACACATACACACACACACACACACACACGCACACGCACACGCACACGCACACGCGCACGCGCACGCGCACGCGCACGCGCACGCGCACGCGCACGCACAGCACGCACAGCACCGGGAGACTGCATCTGACACAAGAGCATAACACTTCACTACTTCGGAAAACGGAGACTGCAGTAATTCATAGGAAGCAGCTAGTGTAGCAGAGTGTTTCTGCGCAATCTCGTCTTGCATCATGCAACATTCTGTAACAATTTCTTCCAAAATTTGCTAGCTCTTGTTCTGATTAATTTCGGGCCGCTGGATGGAATGACATCAATTTCTGGGCTCTTTAGCTTCACTTGCAATAATCTGCAATATTGTCAATGATAGAGGGATTTTCTTGAGCTCTGGAATCGAACTATGGTATTTGCAGAACGTTACATCCCCGTGTTTTCGAGATATTACTAAATTCTTGGAGCAATTTTGACGTATGCGTCCGTTTCGATGATTGCAATGTTGGATTCGCACCTGACCCGTATATACATTTTTGGGGGAGGCAAGTCAATCATCGGCGAACACATAGGTCGCTGCACTGTTAGGTTTGGGGGTGGGCAATTTCGCGGGTTAATAGGTAATTGGTCCGGTGGAATAGGGTCGGGGTTCCTTGTTCGTGAGCCGGCACCGATGACCCTCTGGCTCCTCCTTACACGATTTACCAACGGGTTATGACTCTCACTCATCCTACCCGTGTCGTTCCTTAGGAGGAAGCCGGCCTTCGAAGAGCCGGGCGGGATCGGACGGGTCGGCTGTCGGTGGCGGCCAGATGAGGTCCCTCTCAATCCTCGGATGTCGGACAGCCGACAGAAGCTCGGCCACGATGGAGCCGACTCCAGTGGCTGGTTGGTTGACAGCTGCTGCTGCGCCAGGTGACGGAGTCGCCTGAGCCCCGACCCCATCGACCACCACTGCAGCATGGCCGTTAGACGGTGGAGCTGGGAGCTCTCCAACTTTCACGGACGTCTGCGTGGCACAGGAACTAGCACTTCCCCTGACAGTTCCCGGTCTCCTTGAATAGTCAACCTGCACGCCGCCGACCTCTTCCGACATCCAATCCGGCGGCGGATCCGGCCCGTTCGGTGACCATGTCGGCTGCCCGTCTGGAATAGTCAACCTGCACGCCGCCGACCGCACCGTCTTCCGGTGGCGGATCCGGCCCGTTCGGTGACAGTATCGGCTGCCCGTCTGGACGCTGCGTACCGGACATCAGCACTGCTGAGCCATTGGCTGAAGGAGCCGAGGTGCTCGCTGGCGGGACGGTCCACTGGTCGTCGGTAGGAGGCGCCGCTGAGCCATTGGCTGAAGGAGCCGAGGTGCTCGCTGGCGGGACGGTCCGCTGGTCGTCGGTAGGAGGCGCCGCTGATGCGGTGGTGGTGGGTCGTGGCCTCAAGTTCAGCCCTGGGATCTTGCGAGGGTCAGGGATAGGCTCGAATCCTCGAGTGAAGAAGTCCCAGCGCATTCCGTCCAATTTCTCCTTTTCTGACGTCCCCCGTCCGACAGAAGATACTGACGAGCCCCTGTAGACTCCGCTGGACGCTCCCCTCCTAACGGACGATCCCCTTGAGGAGGTGGTTGATACACCACGACCTTCCCCGGCAGACACTGCTCCCCTGCCTCTGGCTCTGCCTCGACTGGCTGCTCGGCCACGACCGGCGACTTGTTGACCCTTTTGTGGCGACTGCTGCTGTTTCTGCACCTGTTTCTGCTATTGGTTCTGATGCTGAGGCTGCCGTTTTCCATTTGCAGCTGTGATGTTCACGACAGGAACGGTACGCACCTGTGACTTGTCAGCTGGATTCCTCCCTTGGCCATTCTATTGGACAACGGCTCCGGTCATAGATCCATTGAAGTTCCCTCATCTGGTGAATCAGAACCGCGACTAGCGTCGTCATCTGTATTGGACATTGAAATATAGTATTTTGCACAGTTTCTCCTCTTTTAACTCGAATTTGTTAGACTCGAATTTGCTCTCTGATTGAAGAAAAATGTAACGCATTACACTAGCACAGGTCATATATTCCACCCTTTTACCACATATTGATGAGGCTGGGCATGTGATAAATGCGATAAATTCAGGCTCATATATGTGAGTGAGTGCGTGTCCTGCCTTTAAAATCATCGCACGCGTATCTATCGCGTATACGCTACGAATATCAGTCCTGATTGTGTGGTGGATGGATGTTCTGTTTTGTTCTGTTCTGATGTTCTTTTCATAATCACCAAGAATAATAATAAGTCGTTACGGAAAGAAGCGCTCATTGCCCCGGCCGAGCGGCCGCCGGGCGTTCCGCGGCCCATTGGGAATTTGGCTGAAAATATCACTAAATTGCTTCTGACAGTGATTTAAAACATCAGTTGATCTTCACGCACATTCCGATACAATGAAGCATTGGCTACTAGATGAGCTATAGCATATCGTGCTGTCAGTTGTACTTAGCGCACCCAATTGCAGTAAAGATGCAGATGCACGGTAGTTTTACCATTGTATTTCTCCCGAATTCGAGTGCAGTTTTCAAACCCAATTGATTTCATCGGGATATTGGGGAGGAGTTTTCTTCATCTTCACGCAGATCCCTATGTAAAAATGTATGTAGAATCAGATGGTTGCACTTGTTTTGGTGTGGTGTTGCAACTTAACGCGCCCAATTGCAACTCATTTAACCCTATTCCCTGCGGGCTGTCAGAATTGCGTTAACCTGCGGGGGGGGGGGGGGGAGGGGGCAGCCAGAGATCTCGAGAACCGCTCAGTCGATTTCGATGGGACAAACACCATTCAATTTGTCATGTAAAGATCTTTATTTTTGGATCTCCATTTTTTCCCAAGGGAAAGGGAGGCAGAGGGGGAAAATACGGATTGATTTTTTTTTAAAGATCATTGCGGTCGTGTGGTATCACCGATTGTCATGCAACAAACGCCCTTGAGCTTGAAATGTGCAGGTCTTCAATATGTCAAAAGACAAATACAAAAATACAAAAATAATAGGCGTATTCAGCAGATGTAAATGGGGGGGGGGATGTTTTCGGATAACAAATATGTGATGTTCGTGCTTATTTGGGACGATATGAACGTCATATGTGGGCATTATTTGCTGTGATTTGTTAGATGTAATATATTGCGCATAGGCGGATCCAGGTAAACAACGTGGGGGGGGGGGGGGGGGGGGGGCACCATCCACGTCACGTTTTTTTGCAACTCGCTAATTTGAGGGTGGAGCAAACGCAATTAGTAAAGTAATCTAGGAGCAAACGCATGCTTTGGAGGTTCTTCTCTACGCCGCATAATCTTTTCACACACTTATGTTAATCTTAGATAGGATGAATACACTGTTCAAGCAATGGCGCACTCAGTACGAAGTATGGGCCGAAAAACCACCGGGGGGGCAGAATCTGCCCCCTCCACAGGGAATAGGGTTAAGCAAATTTTGAATCACGAAAAGGGGAAAGGGCTTGATCTCAACTGAAACGTGAAAATAACGTAAATTCATTTATGAACAGTTCTTAACATCTATCCGCATATCCTCATTCATCATAGACGGCTGTTTTGTAATTGTCCACGGTTGGTAGATACCTGCAAAACATACTTGGCTGTGAAATGTTCTTAAAATCTACGGGATGTTAAAAGTCATCTTAGGTCAGCGGAGGTCAGTGACTTCCGTTGACTTGCGACAGAGCATGGCCCCAAATGAGCATATAATTATGCAAAATATGGGTGTCAATTTCAAATTTGAGATCTGCGTCACAAATTTTTCTAGAGGCTATCAGAGTCCAAAAATGTCATCTCAAGTCATCGGAGGTCAGTGACCTCGGTTGACTTTAAAAAGGTCATCCAATGTCACCTGTTAACACCTTTGCATATGTGTTATGCTCCTGAATATCTATAGAACACCGTATTACCTATAGGTAATACGTATCTGTGGGCCATACACTATTCCTAAGTCATGCTAGGTCGTGCGAGATCAGGTCAAGCTGAAAACTCGGGAAGTGATTGAATTCGTCAAACGGAAGCTACCCACCAAATTTGACGTCAATCAGGCCAAAGAAACTGACATTATGACAAACGACATGAAAATAGCCTCGGGACATTGCTCCGTTTCACTTCCTTGCCAATTGCCATACTCAAAGGGCGGTATCTCAAAAAGTTGAAAAGTCTCCACCCTTCTTTTTTTGCACGTTCTTAGAGGATGTTACGTTCATTTATTGTGCCAAGTTTGGACTAGTTACGAGCAGGCAACTTATATAATTTGTTCTTATTATTTTGACCTCGTCAGGTTCAAAGGTCATATTGAGGTCACGTTAATTTTTTACCCTTTTCCCGAATGGTGCAATCCTGTGGAATATTCGATATTAGTTGTATTCCGCTATGTCTATTAGCACAGAAGATATAAGCGTTTGATTGATATAAAGTACGCAAAAAAATCGTGACCTTGGATGACCTCTAAATATGACCTTTGAGGTCACCTGGAGCTAAAATTGGGTGTGTATGTTTATTTCACTTGGCACTACAGGTGTACTAATTTTCATCAAAATCGGAGGGGTCGGGGAATTTTGTGTTCGGCCAAACATGATCCCCTTATTATGATCCCCTTATTCCCCCATGACCCTTATTACACTAATGATCACGTATAAATGAAGAAAGCCGGGCAGCAATTTTCGTTTCACGTGGATAATATCGAACGGACAACGACGGAAATGGTTGGAAACGAATGAAGAATCATTTTTCTAGCACACAGAAAGCATTTTCCAGTCCTAGAGCTCATATTATTTAGGACAGAGGCAGAAGTCAAGGACCCAGTAGCGAAAACGATCATTCCGTAACGTAGGTTGTGTGAACCTAGTGGTAATTTATTTTGCTAAACCCAAGACTTTAGACATTGTTTTGTCTTAAAAAGCTTATGATTCTAGCACACATAAGACAAACACACATTGCTGAGAGTATGAACCAGGAAAACGTCATTATAGGGCCGGGAGCTGATCGGGCGGTTCTTCAGCTATTTTCCATTGTGAAAGAGCACTTAAAACTTCGTTTTGAAGTAAATAGGACATGCCTTGGACGGGGATCCATGTCGCCGTCTTTCGCCTGCCGCCTGCGGTCACCCGGCGGGCCCGGGCGGATCAGCCCGGGCCGGCCGAGTGCGAGGCCGGCCTGGCCACATACCGAGTCGTGGCCGCAACCACCACCATAGGGAAAACAGGGTTGTGCATCGGCACGCGCGGCTCCTAAACCCGACAACGCCGAATTTCATAAATTGAATACGAAGTTTGTACGACAGTAGTAGGTAAACGTTTGTGTGTGAATATTTGCAGCCACATCGGCCAAGTAGTTACGAAGACATAAGCTTCTGGAAACAAATTTCTACGGTCGGGCCGCTCATACGTATATTTTTCCCTAGTTGACGGAAGACCTTGCGTCCGCTCGGTAATAATAAGCAAATTGGTCTGCATTCTACACACAAAGCTGAAACACAGCACATGTTGCGTCTCGCAGGTAAATCGCGTCTCGCAGGCACTCGCGTCTTGCGTCTGGGCCGTCTCGCTCGAAAATCTCGTCGCGCACGCAAATCGTGCGGAAAAGTTGAACTAGCGTCAACTCTCGCATGCGAGATAAATGCCGCCGTGAGACCCGCGATTCAGGAGCGATATCTCGATGCGATTTCGCAGCGATACTGCGAGATGCAAGACGAGACGCGAGCAATAAGTGTTACGTGTATTTCAATGGGAGTTGCGAGACACGATTTGCGTTCGAGAGAGCTGTATTTCAGCCTTTAAGTCTGACGCAAAACTAAATGTACCAAGCAGAAAACACTGCAAACACTTTGACCTTGACCGTATAAGGTTCGCTGGGCTTTGGACTTTCTGGACCACTTACCTCTATACCGACGTAGTGTCTAGACGATGTCTCATCAATGGGTGCTTGCCGTAGAACAGTTTACACCATCTAGCGCCCCTTAGTAAGTAGGCTGTACCACGGTCTTGTATGGTATTGTTGCAGTATACTACTCTTTATATGCCTAACACCATGATACACTCTCCAGATGTATTATTTTTCGTGTATGTTACAATGCGGCTGCCCAGTGCCCAGGGGCGGGGACAGCGTCGGCACCACCGCGCGGGCAGCAGGGCCAGAAGTCGCCCCCCCCCCGTCGTCAGGCAGGGGTAAACATATATTTTTGCTCCGCTTCCCTCCTGACATTTTGCAAAATAAATGTAATATACACCTTTAGAATGGATGGATTTCCGAGGCCAGGACCCGCGCTAAGCAGAGCTTGTTGCTCAGGCCCTGCTCTCTACCATCCGATCTGGCAATTCCTGGTAGCCGGCAGAATTTAAAGAGGCGAAAGTTGTACGTGACAACGTCGCACTTTCTAGCTAACTTAGCAGTAACCTGGAATGGTGGCAATATTTTGTATTGCTTAATACTGTTGTTGAAATTCAGCTTGTACTGTTCTTGTAACCTGACGATGGCAGCCAGTCATTCAAAAGATAAGGTAATTCATGTGAATTGTCAGTGCTGTTTTCTATGCACAACTGCAGTCTCCTTGCTTTTTTTTCCGAGGCACTGCAGTTTTTTGCTCTTGTCCGCAGCTGCAGTCTCTCCCTTATAAACCAGGTGGCCCGACGTCTGGTGGGCTGCACTGTGCCGCATGACACCCTGCCATAAGGCACAGTATACCCCTGCGGGCGTCTGTACTCTGTAATGACAGGTACCCCTTAACACGGGAGACTGCATCTGCACAAAAGAGCATAACACTGCATACTTTGGAAAACAGGGAGACTGCAGTCACGCATAGGAAGCGAACACCGGCCATGAATTCCGTCCATTTTGCCGTGTATTGACACTCGGGCATGTGATAACTAAGATAAATTCGGGTGCATGCATGTGAGCGCGTGCGAGCGCTGTGGTCAATGCGATCATGCATGTGTGTGCGCATGGCATGAGCTCACATGTGTACGCAACGAATTAGGTATCCGTCGGCGTTATGATTGCGTGGTCCTGAGTAATTTGGTGATATTGTATTGAATGATGCAAGATTGCTCTGCTAGTCATTGCTGGGCTTTGGACTTTGTGGATCACTTGCCTCTATACCGACCCAGTGTCTAGAAGATGTCTCACCAATGGATGCTTGCCGTAGAAGTTTACCATCTATCGCCCCTTAAAGGGTAAGTAGGCAGTAGGTCTTGTTACGAGCGAGCGCGAAGCACTCGCTCGTCCTTCCGTGGTATATGGGACAAATCTGATTACGAACGAGCGCGAAGCGCTCGCTCGTCTTTCCGTGGTGTATGGGATAAATCTGAATATGAGCGGCCCGGCCCGGCCCGACCCGTGGCGACGCTTTTGAGAAGCTCATATCTCTGCAACCACACGTCCGATTGACAAGCTCTCTTTCTTTGCTGAGCAGCCCCATCCAACCTACCCTGTTTGAGACCTGGTGCCGACTCATGTGGGTGACTACCACTGCGCGTGGCGCGTGCCGCGTGAGGGGTGTTGAAAAGTGTTTTCTCGCAACAACTCTGCAATGGCTGAGCTGATTGTGTGCAAATTTGGTGTGTGGTTAGGGACCCCTCAGCCGCCAATTTTCCACAAGTCGGGGGTGGGGTGCCTCTGCACGTGCGCACGTGCACACCTCTATTTTATATCTCAGGAATGGCTGAGCCGATTGTGTTCAAATTTGGTGTGTGGTTAAGGACCTTTCAGCCCCCACTTTCCCACAAGTCAAAGGTGGGTGCCTCTGTACGTGCGCACGTGCGCACCATTTTTTTGCATCTCAGAAACTACTTGCCCGATCGAGTTGAAATTCCCATACATTTCCTTCGCGCTCGCTCGCTCATCGCCAACTACGGCGTCTTACTGGTATCATGTGTGG
This sequence comes from Chirona hameri, assembly GCA_036785665.1. Classification (NCBI taxonomy): domain Eukaryota; kingdom Metazoa; phylum Arthropoda; class Thecostraca; order Balanomorpha; family Balanidae; genus Chirona; species Chirona hameri. Next base: position 124,950 of record JAXIVJ010000844.1, read on the forward strand.
CACAGTATACCATGATTCTAATGCGTCTAACATGAAACATGCTGCGGTCTCCAGATGTATTATAACATGCATGCGTGTTATTATGTGGCTGCCCACGAGCAGGAGCGGCGCCACTGAGCAGGAAACAGCTGAGCAAACCTATATATCCCCCTGGGATTTAACCCTATTAGTGGCAGGCTCCTGGCTACCCCTATTAGTGGCAGGGGGGGGGGGGATTCCGCTCCCCCCCCCCCCCCCCGAGATCTTGAGATCTACCCGTCCGATTTTCAGAAATCAAACGACGTTTGATTCCCCTGAAGACTATCTACATTTCTTTTAAAAAATTATATGGGGCAACGGGGGCAAAAACAAACAAAAATTAGAGGTATTTGTGATCCAACACAGCTGTCATGTTTATTACCGATTTTAACGCAACTAATGGGGATCGATAGAGATTGAATTGACGATTGATATAGGACGGTGACTTTTTCAACAAAAAAAAAATAGACGTTTTCGGGTCACTAAATTTGAGGGTAAAATAATGCCTTAGAAAACCGTCTTTTTTCTTCTTCTTGTTTCTATAAATGAAACGGTGCGCTATTGTGATATCGGACACAACAGTTATAAATCATATTTGCATCCATAGGAGGTGCCAGGTTAGCGAAAAAAGGAGGCAAAATATAAACAAAAATGACTTCTTCTAAACCTCCCCTTTTCAAGTCCCTGACACCGCCTCTGCCATGCAATATTGATTATAGTTCACTAAAATAAACTAATTTGAACTTGATAAGAGTTTGAGAACGTTTATCAACTTGTTCATTGTAAAAAAGTTGTTCATAATTATAATTTGTGCTAATAATATATTATTTTAATCAAAAGAAAAGCCGAACAATTCTAACGCGTTTCGATTAACAAATCAACATCAGAGAATCATGACTTCTCTGATGTTGATTTGTTAATCGAAACGCGTTAGAATTGTTCGGCTTTTCTTTTGATTAAAATAATATATTATTAGTACAAATTATCATTTTGAACAACTTTTTTACTATTTGAACTTGTTTCAATCACCGTAAACCTATGTAACTCCTTTATACTTCAAGTAGTTAGGAAGAAACCGTGAATTCGCATCTCCGTATTATCACCAAATGTCACCGAAAAAACCTAAAAAATGGGCCCTGGAACCGCTTCTGTTAAGGTTAGGAACTCAAAATTTTGATCCCATATGTGAAATTCAATTCTAGGAAAATTCCCAAAATGTCATTGGACTTTTCGCGCGCTCCCAGTCGTCCGTGCGCTCCCAGTCGTTCGGGAGATATCGGCGAAAAACCTGAGGAATGGGCAGAATCTGCCCCCCTCCTGCCACAAATATGGTTAAGGAGGCCCCGCAAAAATAATAGGGGTCCCGACACAGGGGCGGATCTAGCAGTGTTTTTTCTTTGGGGGGAGGGGGCAAATCCAGTGGCGTATTTCCAAAAAGTTGTTGAGCGTGGGGAGGGGGGGGATAGCAGACCGTCAGCCGTCTGCAGCGAAAAGTTGTTGACTGGAGGGGGAGGGGGGGGGGGGGGGGGTGTAGAGCGCGTCGCCAACCCGTCAGCAACTGTACGTCCGGGCGTGTTTTTTTTTTTTGGGGGGGGGGGCAATCATGGTTTCAGGACCTTTGGGGAAGCCATGACCCCTTGCCCCCCCCCGCCCTGGATCTGCCCCTGCTCCGGGCAGGGGCGGGATCCAGGGGGCTGCCTCGGAAAATATACCTACCTAAATACTGCGTAATGTAAACTTTCGAGTCTTCCTTTATTACGAGCGAGCGCGAAGCGCTCGCTCGTCTTTCCGTGGTATATGGGAAAAATCTGAATAAGAGCGGCCCGGCCCGGCCCGACCCGTGGTGACGCTTTTGAGAAGCTCATATCTCTGCAACAACACGTCCGATGGGCAAGCTGACTTCTTTGCTGAGCAGCCCCATCCAACCTACCCTGTTTGAGACCGGTGCTGACTCATGTGGGTGACTACCACTGCGCGTGGCGCGTGCTGCGTGCTGATGTGTGCTGTGTTGCTGTGTTGCGTGCTGTGTTGAGAAGTGTTTTATCGCAACAACTCTGCAACGGCTGAGCCGACTGTGTGCAAATTTGGTGTGTGGTTAGGGACCCCTCAGCCGCCAATTTTCCACAAGTCAGGAGCCTCTGCACGTGCGCACGTGTACACTCCTATGTTATATCTCAGGAACGGCTGAACCGATTGCGTTCTAATTTGGTGTGTGGTTAGGGACCTCTCAGCCGTTGCCTTTCCACAAGTCAGGGGTGGAGTGGCTGCACGTGCGCACGTGCTCACCCCTATTCTATATATCAGGAATGGCTGAGCCGATTGTGTTCAAATTTGGTGTGTGGTTAGGGACCTCTCAGCCGCCAGTTTCCCACAAGTCAAGGATGGGGTGTCTCTGCACGTGCGCACGTGCACACCCCTATTATATATCTCAGGAACGGCTGAGCCGATTGCTTTCAAATTTGGTGTGTGGTTAGGGACCCCTCTGCCACCACCTACCCACAAGTCATGGGTGGGGTGCCTCTGCACGTGCGCACGTGCGCACATTTTTTATATCTCAGGAACTACTGGCCCGATCGGGTTGAAATTCACCATACATTTATTTCGCGCTCGCTCGTTCATCGCACAACTACGGCGCCTTACTAGTAATATGGTACAACCAAACCGGGAGATGTTCAAGGAGGTTCCTAAAAAGACGACCCACACGGTCTCCACGGATGCCCCTAAAATCAACGGGGACAAGCGCCTGGAGGCCGAAGAAATGTCGTGGTCGAAGAGGCCCTTCTCAAATGAAGCCCCTTGATTTTAGCTTGCCCTCAAAGGCGTACGAATCGGGAGATGTGGGGCCGTGCACGTGGCCAGACTGATTATATTATATATTCCTCATAGTATTATATTATATATTCAACCTTTTTGGAACGATCAATCATTATTTATTTTGGAATCTGAATGATTCAATCACCGTTCGATTCACGGATAAAATTTGGATAATGTATTCTTAATTCCGGTTCAAAGAATAAAAAAAAATATATTTTAATCAATTTACGTTTTATTCAACATTTATATATATGTGGTGCATTTATGTCAAATCAATAAAAATGGAAACATACATATATATGATCATCAAAACATTGTTACAGCAATACTATTTCAGTATAAATGAATGTAGCCACTGGGACTGCATGCATTTTCACAATTTACCAGTGTTATTGAATCGTTAAGAATCGTTAAATATTTTGTATTCAATCAGCCTTGATTTGATGCGGGTTTTGATTCAATCATGATTCATGAATCAAAAGACCTGGTGGTGAATCAATTATAAAAATGAATCGACTCAACTCTTGACTCAAGTGCTGTTTTTGTTTTAATTTAATCGACTCGACTCTTGAGTCTTGACTCAAGTATACGGTTAAAAAAAAATAGACTCGACTCAAAAATACATTTGTTTGAGTCGACTCAATTTGACTCATCATCACAAAGTTGAATTATGTTGACCGGTAGGGGGGGGGAGGGTCGGGTCATCAGCAGAATCGCATTTTATCTAGTGCAAATTTTAGTTGACTCAAAGTCTGTCAACAGCCGAAGAACTGACTCGACTCTTCACTCAAGTGCTGTTTCAAACAAATTGAATCGACTCGACTCTTGAATCAAGTGCTGTTTTTGTTTTTGTAATTGAATCGACTCGATTATTGACTCTAGTTGTTTTGTTTTAATTGAATCGACTCGACGCATAACTAATCCAAAAACGTCCGACTCATGAGTCGATTCATGACTCAACTCTGAGTCGGTTATAAGTCTGCATAGGGTATTGGGTTTCTCTCAAAACGAGATTAAAGCTTCACAGTTCACTGACCCTAACTTCTCGTGACATTCCTAAGTCCGTGCCCCTCCCCCCGCCCGAGACCAATCTGCGGTGCCCCTCCCGCCCTGCGGCTGCCTTCTCGCTCATGAAGAGTCTTCATTTCGCTAATACTGGGGCACCGTCACGAATCTTGGCACGCTTGTAGTTTAAATTGGCATCCGTGCGAGTCAAATGCCTTTGGTTGGTTTACCCAAGCCTCGGCCTCCATTCCCTTTATCCCATATCGATTACATATTTTGGCTAGCTGCCGATCGATAGTAGCGGTTCGATACATCATAATCCCTCTCCGTCGTTTAACTTACATTACAAGTAGGTAAATAATTAGTGTGTATATTTTAACATCGACAAATATGCGAGCATGTCCAGATTTCAGAATGTTTTTTTTAACGTTCTGTAGATTTTTAGGTTTATCAAAAGTCTTTGAAGTTAATCTTGCCAAATATGACGCATCAAATACCAAATACAAGTCGGCTGTCAAGGGTATTTTATCTACCGTGCTGTCAAGGTGGGCGTTCTAAACAGTCACAAGATATAGGTACATTTTGATTTTTTATGGTCGACTTACAAATACTGCGGTAAGCAATTGTTCAGCCTCAAAGTGTATTTCGGTTATCTTTTTTTTTTTCTCGTTTTAGTTCTTCATCTGTTATGTCAATATATCCATTGTGTTGGCAGAAAATTGCTTGACATTCTGCGTGTTGATGTCGGGTGCTTTCTGCAATTTGTTTGTCTGAATGGTGACATTTAATAAAAACAACTTCATATCTTTCTTTTGCTGTTCATTTACTTTTTAATAAGCATTTATTTCAATTTTGAGTTTTGCAACTATTGTCAATTTCTTAAAATATTTGTAGAGACAAATGGCCTTAAGATAGGTACCCTTTATTTGTGCCCAAATCATTAAACTATACTGGATGACTTACAATGAATAATTCTCAACCTCTCATGGCCTTGCACATTACTCTATGCACTGGTCACAGCCAGCTTATAAATGTATTAAACACCATTTTGTGTGTCTTATACCAGATTTGCTTCCTGCTTCAAACATTGATTCAAGTTGTTTGCTTCATTTTTAATGCTGTGTGGCAAAATGAGGTATACTGTTGGTAATTCAGCAGCCTTTAATAGTATAAGTAGATTTACCTTGACTCTTCAGTCTTCATGTAAATGTCATTGTGGCTTCATGAACACATTAATCTTCTTGACATTGCTCACCCAATTTTGTGAGTGTGTAGGGTAAACAACCCTAGTACGGACATCAAAACACCAGACTTTCATACTGTTCGCATTCTGCATTGTGTCAGTATCATTTACATCACCAATAGCATACAGGTCTGGTGTTTTGAAGTGTCCATCCGTTAAAGTTGTTGGCCCCATACAAACTTCATATAAACTGCTGTGGTGCTGAATTTCTGGTGGGGCATTGTGCTAATTCAACATTGATTAGCGGTAGTGCAGTAGGTAGTAGGTACCCATATCCATTCACAGGTGATCAGATGTTTACAAGGTTAACAGTTTTTGCTAACATTTATGCTGGCCAGATTTTATTTTATTTTCAAGTTCACTCCAAATTTCTGGGGAAATGTGTGAAATGTGAGTTAACATGAATGCATAATGGCATTAAAATTAGCCTGTTACATTTGAACACCTATGCTGCCATACCTCACAGTTGCTGCCATACACCTATGCTGCCATACCATTAGCCTGTTACATTTGAACACCTATGCTGCCATACCTCACAGTTGCTGCCATACACCTATGCTGCCATACCATTAGCCTGTTACATTTGAACACCTATGCTGCCATACCTCACAGTTGCTGCCATACACCTATGCTGCCATACCATTAGCCTGTTACATTTGAACACCTATGCTGCCATACCTCACAGTTGCTGCCATACACCTATGCTGCCATACCATTAGCCTGTTACATTTGAACACCTATGCTGCCATACCTCACAGTTGCTGCCATACACCTATGCTGCCATACCATTAGCCTGTTACATTTGAACACCTATGCTGCCATACCTCACAGTTGCTGCCATACACCTATGCTGCCATACCATTAGCCTGTTACATTTGAACACCTATGCTGCCATACCTCACAGTTGCTGCCATACACCTATGCTGCCATACCATTAGCCTGTTACATTTGAACACCTATGCTGCCTCACAGTTACCTCACAGTTAATTTGTTTCCCAACATTTGGATTCACAAAGACAGTTGTATTTAATTTACACTACTGCCATTAACTGCATGTTCCTTTTGCCCTTTGAAAAAATATAATGCATATCTTTGGTGAAAGATTGCAATAAGATTGTAATGCACTTGAAAAGAAAATCATCTGATAGGTCTATGTTAAGTATATAAGAACACATATAAGAACACATCACATATCACACATGACATTGGAGTAAGGTTCTTCCTCAAACATCACAAAATGGAGTGATTTACCTCGCTTTGTTCATATTTTGTATGATAAAGGTGGTGGTGGTGGAACTGCCAAATATTCCACATTCCACAATAATATGCAAGTATTTATTCCTTACCAACCCTGTTGTAACAGGATGCAGTTCAATCAATTCAAATACAACACAATGTTTTTATCATTATGATTGGCCACATTTTTAAAGATTTAAGCTTTAGGTACTCCCATGGGTCATCTTTCTGCAGTACAACTAGCATAGGATGTTGATTGTTCTCCATTCTTGCACACTATTATCTGTGTGATATACTGATGTATGCCAAAAGCAGGTATGTGGAAAATATGAGATAGGGCAGCCATAACCACTAACCTCCAGCATTTTGCCTGTTGCAGGGCTTTGTGTGGACGACCATACGCTCTTCTGGCCGGCGTGTCCGTCGCCTTGCTGGCCGTGACTGTGACGCTGCTGTCCACGCCCATCACTCCCTCTGCAGCACCCTCTCCGGCGTCCTCAGCACCCTGTCACCCCTCCTCCTCAGCACCCTCTGAGCCACCCTCCCCATCACCCTCCCCATCACCTTCCCAGTCATCCTCCCCGACACCCTCTCCCCCGGAGCGTGCAACCATGTCACCACTGGTCAGCGTCGAGTTCGAGGTGTTCGGCCGTGTGCAGGGCGTCTTCTTCCGCAAGTACACGCAGCGCACGGCGCGCGAGCTCGGTCTGTTCGGCTGGTGCCTCAACACGCGGCACGACACCGTGCAGGGCCACGTGCAGGGCCCGGCCGAGAACGTGGCCAGGATGAAGCGCTGGCTCAGCGAGAAGGGCAGCCCACATTCCCAGATCGACCGGGTTCAGTTCCATAACGAGCACAATGTGGCGGAAGTGGTGTATAAGGAGTTCTCCGTCAGGCATTGAGACGATCAATGGTGCGGACATGGTGACGAGTGTGTTAGGTGGTGGGACGGGTACCGTCCGGCTGGAGCTTCCTCATAATACCGATTGTATTCTCAGTTGCAAGCTAACTTTTGAATAGCGTGCCCGATAGTTTGTTTCAAGTTTGTCGTTGACTTACCTCGCTCGATTTGTTCGCGTGGAAATGGTTACATTTCCTTTTCGTGTGATATTTGGTTGCTGTGGATAATGCAAAATTTAACTTATTTTTACATTACGTGTGTGGCTCAACGGAGTGTGTAATATGTGATTTTATTGTATTAGCTTCCAATGGACTCAAATGCCAATACAGAACGGTCTTTCCGTATGTCATGGTTTCTTGTGAGACACAATCTTGTTCTATTGCTGTTTAAGCGAGGTAGACCATAAGTTGAGCAGTGAAAATGTTAAAGTGAACTGTTATAAGCATTTAAAACTGTTGTAAAGTGGTTTAAGATACTTAACTAATAGTCGTTGCCCGTTGGATGAGGTAAAATAAATCAACGGTGGGCACGAAACAATCCTGCCATGAGCTTGAAGGTGCCGCAGCGCCATCTAGAATCGACAAACTCCGATCGCAGCGACATCTATACAACCTTGTCATTTCCACAGTATTGCATCTGTAAGGTGTATGCTGAGTGAGTGTATGGTGCTGCCGCCGTCAGTTGTAGGTTCAAGGTTGCTGGTTGGTGGTTGGGTTCACCTGCCATTGAAGGAACCTCCTGTTATTGTCTTAAATGTATTTTCCTGGACATTAGAAATCAATCATTAATAATTATTTCAGTATAATTAATCAAATGGGTTGTGGTGGAAAAATTACCTCGCTACGCTAAGTAATTTCGACACAGGACAAGTGGGCCCCTTTTAGAAGACTGTTTCGGGTCCGCAAAACTTGTTTCGGGTCCTCACAACGGTTGTTTACGTTACAAGCAGCCTGCGTATATATGCCTAAAGTCCGTCGTGAATATGTGAAATAGTTTCCATATCCAAGCTACCATATGCATAACGTCATACATTGTCATGAAGTTGTTATGGCCATGAAGGAGAAAAGAGAAACATGCCCGTTTTCGACGGATAACCATCTATCGTCCAAACAAGTGCCATATTCGTTTTTTTCAGCTCGAAATACACGTATAGCCAAATTTCAAGACAACTTTCAATGTGACCTATTCCCTTTAAAGTGTCTACTGAAAATACGTAAAGCTAACAATATTTAGCTAAAATGCATTTGTAATGATAAAACAAATTAACTTATAAATACGTGTAAGTCACGTTAGGTATCCGTTTTCCTTTCTATCAGCATTTAATTATGAATCTGATATAATACAATGCACCCTCTACAAATATCCTCCCAAGTCCCAACAAAGCATCATGCCAGCAACAGTTTCATTCCTCGCCAACCTGCGTGACTGGGCGTATGCAGGTATACGCAATACGTAGGCTGTATCGCGGTCCGCCGCATGTCAGTACGGAGCTGATGACATTCCGCACATTAGCGTGGCCTTGACGGGACCAGAACACGACGGCAGCACGTCACTGCCTCGCCACCTTCTGATTGGTCGGCTGCAGTCAGCAGCGGCCGCTGATTGGCTGAGGTCGGGGGTGTGTCGGCAGCAGTCGGTGGTGGCGCCGCAGCGGACGGCCTGAGCCCACACTGCCACGGAGCGAGCTCTGTGCTGCCCTCTGTCTAGAGATTGCGACCACCGATCACGGTAAGAGGCGACACGGCGAGGAGCGAGGAGCTGGGGACCCTCAACAGGTGGAGGGCCCGCTGTTACCACAGGCTAAGGATTGTCTTGGACATATCGTTTGACACTGAATTGAAAGGTTGCCCGTGCTGTATCAAAACAATGAGGTCCATAGAATTGTAGCTAGCTTCTAAGTTTCTCAAATTTCGCTTTCCGCCCGATATCCGACACTGACTGCGCCCGGCCGGCGAATCTGTAAACGGACTAATAGCAGCCAGCTGTGACGATAAACGTGGCGCGAAGGTGACAGTAGCGTCGTGTCGGTACAGTGGTGAGGCTGCAACCAGAGCGGTATCCAGTGTCACATTTTGTCCTTTCTCGGGGTCCGGTCACACACTGAAGGGCAGGAGAGGGATCCCGTGTGTTCACAGGGTCTGTGGGCATATTTCGGATCGTTAAGGGGAATAGTTCACTTAACATGGGGTTTTTAACTGAGATAGCAGATTTGTAGAGCAGATCGAAAAACGGGTTGTGGTGAAATAATTACCTCGCTACGCTAAGTAATTTCGACACGGACCAGTGAGCCCCTTTTAGGAGACGCTGTTTCGGGTCCTCACAACGGTTGTTTACTTACACTACTGCCTGTTTGTTGTTGTTGGGTTAGTGCGCGTAGCTTCGTGGCTCAAGCGTCCAACAACGATTGTTTAAGTTACAAGCAGACTGCGTATATATGCCTAAAGTCCGTCGTTATTGTGTGCAATAGTTTCCATATCCAAGCTACCATATGCATAACGTCATAATTGTCATGAAGTTGTTATGGCCATGAAGGAGAAAAGAGAAACATGCCCGTTTTCGACGGATAACCATCTATCGTCCAAACAAATGCCATATTCGTTTTTTCAGCTGGAAATACCCTGTATAGCTAAATTTCAAGGCAACTTTTTCAAGGTGACCTATTCTCTTTAAAGGGAGATAATCACCTTTTTCCATAAAAAAGGAGTTAGCACCTGAAATCGATAGACGAGGACAAACTATGATGTAAATTCATCACATTTTGCATATAAACATTACTACCGAAAGATATTGACAGTTCCCTACCGATAAGCGATCCACGCTTATATCGGTCGGTA
>JAXIVJ010000844.1:140000-170000 GCA_036785665.1 Chirona hameri
TCTATGAAGCTTAAGTTTTGTTGACGTTGAGTTGATGTATACGTTCTGCCACAACCTAACGCGACCTGTCCTAAATACAACCCGACGAGTGCCTAATGATGATCTGCATATATGATAGACTATTTATCAAACTCTCCCATAACATCAAAATCTGCTTGAGCAAAACTAACGTTTCTTTACCCGAAAGGTTACAAACTCGATGTTTTACCCCACTCCCCCTTACCTACTTACTTATCATGTGTATCTTATGTTTGAACGCCATACCCTTAAAAATGAATGCTATGTTTCCGTTCATCATCGACTAGCACTACCTATAATACAAGCCACTGAGTGTGTTTGCTAACACACTTAAGTTTGAATGCGAAGCTTCACCGAAGTTTTGCGGTATCAAATAGGATCTCTTTATTGCGAAATTTACGCAACATCGACGGCGAAGTTTATAGTACACTCATAATATCTCGTCGAGTTGAGTGCTCCTTTTATGACGCAATGACTGCCACTCAGCCATCAATCCGTCAGAACAGTGTGTGACAGTGGGCGACCTGGGGACCTTTATCGATATACGTGTGTCAGTAATAGCCATAGTACGGGACGCGCAGCTAGCTGGTGGGTAGGTGGGTGGGTGAAATAGAGATGCAGCTTCGCGGCACAGTTAAGCCGGTTTCCTCGAATGAAAATTGCGAATTTGTTCAAATGTATCAGCTATATCAGAACATAAGTTTCCTTTGAGTGGCCTCAATATACTTGTTATGTTTTGCGTGTTTCATAAACATGTGGAGAACCAAATAACACCACGCGGAACAATTATCACTGTTACGTCATGTCGAGCCTAGAGGTCATATGGAACTGATATACACACATATATTACACACACACACACACACACACGCATATATATATATATATATATATATATATATATATATATATATATATATATATATATATATATATATATATATATATATATATATATATATATATATATATATATATATATATATATATATATATATATATATATATATATATATATATATATATATATATATATATATATATATATATATATATATATATATATATATATATATATATATATATATATATATATATATATATATATATATATATATATATATATATATATATATATATATATATATATATATATATATATATATATATATATATATATATATATATATATATATATATATATATACATATATATATATATATACATACATATATATATATATACATATATATATATATATATATATATATATATATATATATATATATATATATATATATATATATATATATATATATATATATATATATATATATATATATATATATATATATATATATATATATATATATATATTGCAAACCATCCGCATACCTATTATAGGATTAGTGCGCAGGAACAGGGAACAGGATGCCACATTTGCCATGTGCACATGTTACAACCAAGTCGTTAGTGTTAGATGCAGCGTTCCTTTGTGTCCGTATATTCCGTCTCCACGTCCACTCAGCTCCAGCGCCAGGTCACAATCCCTCCCCGCCCCGGCTCTCGCTCCGGCCCCGAGCGCCACCGGTCGCCACCGGTCGCAGGGGCGCGCCCAGCTGTAGGCGGACCCGGCCGCTCGCAGAGGCGCGCCCAGCAGGAGGCGTGGCAAGGGCGCCGCACATTTGCACTCAAGGGCGCCGCACACTTGCACTCACGGGCCCCACACACCTCCCCAACATAAAATGGATGACCTCTGCTCATCACGAAACCAACACACGCAACGAACCAAAACGACACACAAAACAAAGAACAACCTCTGAACCGTCGACTGTGTCGATATCGAGCACGTCGACTGTACTGCTCCGGCAGTTAACCACTAAACAAGTTATTCAGCTTTTTCCCGACCTTCTGATACCCCAGAGGGCGAAGGTGGACGCCGTCTCGCTTGAACCAGTAGCAGGCGACGTCGCTCCGCACAAAGTGCCGGCGCCTGACCATGCGGTCAGAGAGCAACCGAGGTAAGGCACGAACTGCGCCCCGTGCGCCGCTGCCGTCCTCCTTAGCGTCTGGTCAGCGCAGAACGCCGGGGTGCCCTTATATTGCGCCCCCGCGTCTCACCAGAGTCGAGGAGCCGGGCCTGCCAAAGGAATCTCGTTGGCACGTAGCTCCTCCAACACCTCTTCCACGTCCCTCTCGGACAGACCCTTTGGCTCCTCGTTGGGCCTGTCGTAAACCTCATTACTCCCAAGCCATATAAACACCTTCCCTAGCCTTAGGTTGTGTTTACAAGCTTCATCCTCCCACTCCTGGATGTGCTCCTTAATCAACTGTCTTTCTTTGGATCATGTGCTTCACCGCACAGCCAGATTCAGCACGAATTCCCTTGGGCCCGGGGCGAGGTCAAGGTTAGCCGTCAAACTATACCCCAGTATTAGGTTCAGCTTGCCCTCCCGTCCCCTTGTGCTCTGTTGCGTTGCCGCGCGAGCTGCGCCAGGGATTGGTTGGAGGTATGACCGCTGGCGGCCTGTCTCCGCCAGGCCAGCTGTCGCGGCTGAGTTGGAGAGCACCTCCTCCGTCAACGCCACCTGAAAGGCCGGCTCCTGCAGCAACTCTCTAAGCTCCATGGCCACGTTGTCTGCTGTCCCGGTACCATCTCCTTGGGGCGACGCGGTAACATACATTTCAATGCGCCCCCGCACGTCCTCATCATATATGCCTTGCCCTAAAGCCTCGGCCTCCGCTAGGAGGTCGTCTACATCGACGGCTCCCTGGCTGACAACGGCTAGGGGGCTCAGCCATCGGTAAATCGAGTGGCGTGACCTCGTCAGCCTCATCACCACTTATCGACTCTACCGTCGCGTTACCATCTGGAGATGGTTTTCCCGCGTCGGGCGGCGCCCGTCTGCTCTCCAGTGCGTCCACCCGGAGCTGCAGGTCGTCCATTTTGCTCTGGCGGTCATTGAAACGAGCCTCCAGCTGGGTGAGCCGCTTGGCTGACGGTGTAGCTCCGTCTCGTGCCTTGCTCGATGGCGTCCATATCTGCCAACATCACCACATCGTGTGTATCAATGCACACTGCATACACATGTTGCCGACACGTATATCAATATTCATACTCATACGGACATTGTCTCTGGAGAACAACAGGGCCAAAATACGGTACAGGTATCCTAGCGACATAATAAACACCTCTGCGACCACGTATGCATGCCAAGTGATTGTCTATTTTATGTTTTATGTTTGATATATCTTTTTATGTTTTACTAGTCAGGGTATCTAACGGGGGTCTGGACACCCGCCCATATCGTGTCACATATCTGTTAGCTGGCTGTGATAGTTGATCTACGGCCGTCTCGCTGGGCATCCACACGAAACTGGGGAGTGGGGTACTGTCGTTATAGGTGAAGTTCGTGTCCCGATCCTCGTGTTCTTCGTCTTCCGGCTGCTTCTCTCGCTTGTCACGCGTGGTTGGCCGATCCGCCGTGTCGTCCCGTTCTCTCACCTTCAGAGGCTTCAGATGGTTGTGGCGAACGTTCTTTTCCTTGCCTCCTGGCATGCTGACCTTGTAGGTGACTCCTTCGTCGCTAGGGCCCTGCCTTTGTATTATAGTTGCTGGGCCTTTGTAACGCAAGGCCAGCTTGCGCTTGCCACCAACGTTAGCAGTGTGATCCAGCACCCACACTCTCTGGCCGGGCTCGTAAGAAATCTCTCGCGATGATTTATCGCGTGCTTCAGTCATGTCATGAGCTGCCTTGTCTATGTTACCTTGGACTTTGGCGTACGCGTCTCTGAGCTGGTGGAGTTTGTTTTCGACAAGGTGTCGACCATAGACACCTCCTTCCTCACACTGAAAAGCTAGTCAACTGGAAGGCGGGCTTCGTGTCCATGCACCAGGAAGAATGGCGTAAACCCGGTCACCGAGTGCTTGGACGTGTTGTAGGCGAAAGTGAAGGACGCCAAATGATCGTCCCAGTCAGATCCACATGGCTTTAGGAATTTTGAAGACATGTCTTTGAGCGTGCGGTTGAACCGCTCCACCATTCCATCACTCTCCGGGCGGTATGGTGATGTTCGGGTTTTCTCGATGCCCAGTCGTCTGCAGAGACTGGAAGACAGCCGACTCAAACTGCCGTCCTTGGTCACTGTGGAGGCGATGACAAGTGTCTGATGGCCCAGACGATCGCCCACAGCTCCTTGTCGTACGCCGCCCACCGGCGCTCACTTTTGTTCAGTACTTTGCTGTCATAATCGACTACTCTCTCTTCGCCATCGACTGTCTCTGTGAGCACAGCTCCTACTGCAGTGTTCGAGGCGTCGGTTGTGAGCTTGAACTCCCCTTTGTACGTCGGTAGAGCCAGGATCGGAGGAGACGTCAACTTAATCTTGATGGTCTCGAAACTCTCGCTGAGCTCCTCAGTCCACTCCAGCTCGCCCTTTTTTCCGCAGCTTCTCTGATCGGTCGCACAAGGTCAAAATAGTTGGGCACGAATCGAGATTGGTACCCTGCAAGCCCCAGGAAGCTCTTCAGCTCATCGGCTTTCTGCGGTCGTCGCCAGTTGTGCACCTTCTCCACGTTTTCTGGGTCGGGCTGCACGCCCCTCCTCCCCATCTTGTGTCAGAGGAACATTACCTCGTCTCGAGCCAGACAGCATTTCTTGGGCTTCAACTTCATCCCTGCTGCTCTCACCCTCTGAAACACATCTTCGAGGTTTTTGAGATGCGCCTGCTCTGTCTCTCCGAAAACGATGCCGTCTATATAGACCAGACAGCTCTTGGAATCCATTCCAGCCAGCACCAGCTCCATCAACCGCTGGAATGTGGCCCCAGCATTCTTCAGGCCGAACGGCATGGCCCGGGAATGATGCAGGCCCTTCCCTGTGCTGAAGGCAGTCTTCTCGCGATCCTTTTGGGCGAGATCAACCTGCCAGCAGCCTGACGTCATGTCGAGGGTGGAGAAGAACTTGGCTCCTGCAAGGCTGTCAAGGCTTTCATCCACCCTCGGGAGAGGGATGGGGGGGATGAAAGATTGGAGAGGGATTGGGCTGCTGTCCGCATAGCGGTCAACGTTTGCTCCTTTTCCTGAAGTCTTTGAGCTACTTCTGCTTGTTTAGGGATAGCACCGCATCGTTGTTGTGTAGCCTTTCCTGCAGTTTTAGATCGTACAGACCACACAAGAAGTGCTCCAGTGCTGTGTGATCGAGTTCTTCACTCGACAGCCCTGGGTTTGCTACATTTGTAAGTTTTCGAACGCGATCTGCGAATGCTACGCTGCTTTCCCCAGGTAACTGGCGTATCTGACGCAGTTCTGCATTGGCCCGTCGTGCGACGACGCTAGTTCCGAATTTCTTTTGCAGAGTCCCTGTCAGAGTTTTATAATCCTTCCTATCATCTTTGCTCAGTTTTCCGCAGATATCCAAAGCAGCGCCGTCCAAAACGTCAAGCAGAATCGAGGCCAATTTTGGCTCGTCGGCCTCGCCGAAGCGCGTTTCAAAACGGAAAATCCACTTTCCCAATTCTCCTCCCCACGACGGCTAACTTTAGTTGTGTTGTGGATCTTCATGGACAGCTCGCCTGCCATTGTTGTGCGGTGATCAAACGTTATATGACTTAAGAAAAAGGGTGTGGCTCAGACAGGTCTATGACCAAAACATTTGGAAATAACCGATGTTGAATAATGACTGTCGCTAAACGATCACTTTTACTATTTAATACTCCAACAATAAATCAGTGGACATATACTAGCAACAATAGCTTTTCGACAAACGGTCAGCGGTTATCAATGTACACTTGACTGGCCTACCTATTTCTGTTTGTTACCGAACGAACCGGTGATTATAACTAGTTCCGTATAATACGTAACCAACTAATACTGTAATATATGCTAACCGCCAGTGTCGCCGTAGCGAACGCTGACAAAAATGGTGTCGTTAAACGAACACGTCAAATCACGACTATCGAAAAT
Source organism: Chirona hameri (assembly GCA_036785665.1). Lineage (NCBI taxonomy): Eukaryota > Metazoa > Arthropoda > Thecostraca > Balanomorpha > Balanidae > Chirona > Chirona hameri. The sequence goes on from JAXIVJ010000844.1 coordinate 145,985, forward strand.
AATAACGGACACGCTAGCCTAGACCACAGTATGTCAGACAAATACCCTTATCATCGACCTGAAATCAAACCAATGGCTGTGTCGAAAACGATCACACCTTTGGTTTATTCCAGGTCGCTAGGTGAAAACGCTGACATTCAAAATCCGAATAAATAGCTTTAGAAAATGTGTCGTCTAAACGAACAAATTACGCTCTTATTTAAAGAACGTAAAATTGCTTACCGTACCGCGCCAATGTTAGGTAAAGGCAGCGTTCCTTTGTTTCCGTATATTCCGTCTCCACGTCCGCTCAGCTCCATCGCCAGGTCACAATCCCTCCCCGCCCCGGCTCTCGCTCCGGCCCCGGGCGCCACCGGTCACCACCGGTCGCAGGGGCGCGCCAAGCTGGAGGGGAACCCGGCCACTCGCAGAGGCGCGCCCAGCAGGAGGCGTGGCAAGGGCGCCGCACATACAGCTTGCACTCACGCGCCCCACATTAGCAACCAAGCAGAGATGCAACCACCAAATAAGCGTGGCCCCCAGAAATCGACAAATGCGATCGTTTTAACATCACTCGAGCTGACACGTGTTTCCTTTGCCGCAGACGTCATCAGCTTCCAAGACCGACACGATGCACGTGACAGCGCCCGTCAGCCTGCAGGAGCCCATGGTGGTGCCCCTGAAAACCCTGATGGGTCCTGGCCCCTCGAACGCCCACCCACGGGTGCTGGAGGCCCAGAGTCTGCCCCTGCTCGGCCATCTGCACCCGGAGTTCTGTAAGGTCAGTCAGCAGCAACGTCTCGCTAAACTGATAGTCGTCATAGAGTGAGACTGTTGTACTATGTAAGTGATGACCTCCCTTTGACAACAAGTGCACTCTGCCGTATTTATTATTGATCGTCATGTTGAACAAATAGTGTTTCACTGTCTCTACCGATTTCTGTTGGGGTGTTAGTTTCAGCAATTTGCCAGAATTCAATAGATTTAATCCCCGAAACGAGCCTGTTTCGGTCGTTATCCGTTCCACCGTTCATAAGAGCTGCATGGAGACCATTCGAAATAAATGATGATTTTCTGGATCCGCCGGTGTCAACTGTGCCTACTGATTGTCCTGTCCGTTTCAGTTATTGGCATTGATCTGTCTCTCCCGTTCGTTTCAGATAATGGACGACTGCAAGGACGGGATCCGGTACCTGTTCCAGACTGAGAACCGTGTGACGCTGGCGCTCTCCAGCACCGGCCACGGTGGCATGGAGTGCGTCATGGCCAACATGCTGGAGCGCGATGACGTCATTCTCATCGCCAACAACGGCATCTGGGGAGAGCGTAGCTCCGACATGGCGCGCCGGCAGGGTGAGCAAGCAATGCTAATCATAGCATAGTTTATTGTTCACCATAGGGGCATAAGGCAGGTGCTGGTAACTTATGATACAGACTTGAGTTGTTGTTATTCATCTGGGTTGGGGTTGTCGGTGCATTGTTGATGAAAATTCCGTTAATCAGGAATGATCCGACCATATAAGGTATGTGGGTTCACCTTTGCCTTCATTTGCCTTTATGCTGTTCAAACACGACGCCTGTGTTCTCTTATTGGTTATATTATATATTTTGTGTATATCCAATAACCCCTCGTTGTCTTTTTCATCCACTACAGGCAACTTATTCAGTATATATTGGTGCAGTCAGCAGTGCATTGACAACTCATAACTGTGCCCGGTTTAAATCACAGCGTATTGCACTGGGTTAAATAATATCCGATATTTTTGGCAACTTATATTTTTCGCCTATCAGGCACGTAGCCAGGAGCGGCGCTAAAATTTTGAGTCTAATGCCCTGGATATCCTTTATCATCAATGCGTCGCATTGCGTATGGTGCGGACCTCTAAAAAATGCTGTATTGTGCGTTTAAAGTGCGGTTAAAAAGTGATAAAGTGAACTATTTTGCCAAATTATATAGGAAAGTAGTAACATAACACATAAATACACCGAGAAACGGGCCGATTTTTTCTAACCCGCATATAATTCAATTTGTAGTTAAATTGCGCCGCGGAACGGCGCGAAAATTTTGAGTTGTATTCCTTGGACAACTGCATTCTTACTGTTCAAAGGCCCAGAGTCCCTTCAGATCGTCTAGGGGCCCCTCTCACCTTTTCAACGCCCTTCCGACCTGTTCAGGGACTCATCTGGGATCCGCGAAGCGAAAAGACATGATGTGAAGTGGGTGATATATATATATAAAATACAAAGAGGGATTACTCTACAGGACAAATTAAAATTGGAGCTTTCGGGTATATTGTGACACCCTGACGAAGGGTGTTACAATATACCCGAAAGCTCCGCTTTTAACATTTTTATTGTGGAGTAAGTCCTCTTTGTATTTAATCTTCATCTGGGATCTCTACGTGCTTTTGACCCTTCCGGTCTGACCAAGGACTCCTCTGACCTTCCAAGAAGCCCCTCTTGTGTGTCAAGGGGCCAGACTGGTTATTCATTCGACACTGATTGAATCGATTGGAATCGTTCAATCAAAATTCCTTGAATTAAAAATTATTGATTCACCACCAGATATTTTGATTCATGAATCATGATTGAATCAAAACCCGCATCAAATCAAGATGATTTAATCAAAAGATTTAACGATTCTTAACGATTCAAGTACACAGGTATATTGGTTAGAGCTGCTGCGAGGAACATTATTCTTATGATTAAAACCATTAGGGTTGATGACCTTAACCTCGATGTATCAAAACGTTAAATTACCGATAGACTGTATTGATATTTCGGCCACAGGCCTTTGTCAAAATTACGTATGAGTGAATACAATATTTACATGAATGACAATGATACAAAATATGTGCATCGAATTCTCAGTCAGTGCAGATTGACCCAGATTTTCTAGATTTAAAAATCCTTTACAGAGCCCAGGATCACCCAGATAGAAAGATTGCTGAAAGTATTATGATTAGGGGAGTGACGCCTTCTTTAAATACCCAGGGATCTTCATGGCCAATTATGCGTGCGGTATAGTGCTTACTTTGAAAGAACTGTGTAGAGTTATAGATGTGATTGTGTCGTATGTATATCGGATAGAAAGCATGAGGATAGTATGATTTGTGGTGATGTGTATGAGCTTCAGCTTCAGAGAGTGTAGGGTATGAACTTCAGTTATGATTGCGCTTGCATATGAATGTACATACATTAGGGGGGGGGGATGTGATGTGTTGTATAAAATTGCCTATATTAGAAAGGTGTGCTTATTGCGTCTGTTTGCGTATGATTGTAACTTTACCTAGATGTATGATTAGCTAAGGAGTGCAAAATCGCCGACACGTAGATGGAGGTAGTTGCGAAAAATGTGATCACGAGAATTACCTGAAAATGTTTAAAACTTGGCGACGAATTCGATGCACATATTTTGTATCATTGTCATTCATGTAAATATTGTATTCACTCATATGTAATATTGACAAAGGCCTGTGGCCGAAATATCAATACAGTCTATCGGTAATTTAACGTTTTGATACATCGAGGTTAAGGTCATCAACCCTAATGGTTTTAATCATACACAGGTATATTGTGCAAATACATGCAGTACCAGTGGCTACATTCATTTATACTGAAATAGTATTGTTGTGACAATGTTTTAGTGATCATGTATATGTATATTTCCATTTTTTTGATTTGACATACATTTAACACATATATTTAAACGTTGAATCAAACGTGACTCGATTAAAATATCTGCTTTGATTCTTTGAATTGGAAAGAATCAATTCTCAAAATTGTATCCGTGAATCGAACGGTGATTGAATCATTGATATTCCCAAATGAATCATGATTGAATCGTTCCAAAAAAGTTGAATCAATAACCAGTCTGCAAGGGGCCCATTTGGCCTGTTCAGAGGTCCTTCCGACCTGGCCAGGGACTGCACTGGCTGCTTTGTAGCCCTGCCGACATGCTCAGGGGCCCCTCCAACCCGCCCTGGGGCCCCTCCAGTCTGGCTAGGAACTCATCCGGCATGTGCAAGGGGCCTTCCGACCGGCCCAGGGACCCTTTGGGTCTAACCAGGGGCCCCTCTGACTTTCCCAGGAGCCCCTCCGATCTTCCCAGAGACTCTTCTGGTCGGACTGCGCTGGCTGCTTTGTCGCCCTGTTGACATGCTCAAGGGCCCTCCGACCTGCCCTGGGGCCCCTCCGTGCTGGCTAGGGGCCAATTCGGCATGTTCAGGGGCCCTTCTTACCCGCCCAGGGGTGTTTTCGGTCTGGTCAGGAGCCCCTCCGATCTGCACAGGGGCCCTTTTAACTTTCTAGGAGCCCTCTGATCTCTACAGGGGCCCTCTATACTTCGTAGGGGCCCTTCCGACCCGGTAAGGGACTGCGCTGGCTGCTTTGTCGCCTTGCGACATGCTCCGAGGGCCCTCTGAACTACCCTGGGGTCCCTCCGTGCTGACTAGGGGCCCATTCGGCATGTTCAGGGGCCCTTCTGACCCACCTAGGGGCCCTTTAGGTCTGATCAGGGGCTCTCTGACCTGCACAGGGGCCCTTTTAACTTCCCAGGGGCCTTCTGGTCTGTACAGGGGCCCTCCAACCTGCTCAGGGGATCGTATGACCTGGCAAAGGACTGCGCTGGCCGCTTTGTCGCCCTGCCGACATGCTCAGGGGCCTCTCGACCTGCCCAGGGGCCCACTGTGATGTGCTGGATAGGGGCCATTCGACGTGTTCAGGGGCCCTCTGATCCGCTCACGGGCCCTTTCGGTCTGGCCAGGGGCCCCTCTGACATGCGCAGGGCTCTTTTGAACGTCCAAAGAGCCCTCTGGTCCTGGCCTCCAGGGGGGCGGGGGCGACCGCACCCGCCGCCCCCCCCCCCCCCCCCCCCCCCTTGGCTATGTGCCTGCTGCCTATCATATACAAATTTCGGACATTCATTCGGCCGATGGCTTTAATCCTGTGCGTATACTTCTTTGCTGTGATTACACCGTGTCCTTTCTCATCAGGTGCTGTGGTACAACAGATTAAGGAGCCCGCTGGCTCAGCGTTCTTCCTGGACGCTCTGCGTGCTGCACTGGACGTCTACAAGCCCAAAGTACTGTTCGTCACGCACGGAGAGTCCTCTACCGGCGTGGTGCAGAACCTCAGCGGGATCGGGGATGCCTGCAAAGCGTACGTGGATCCGTTCCATCACAGTCCATGTTTATCTTTCATATTATGAATCACTAGCTCAGTAGCGCTAATTCTATCACATAACTCAAAACTCCCGCAACCAACGGCATATATGTCATTCATTCCGGGGTACTTCGAGGCATTTAAACGGGCGACCGTCCAAAACTGATAGTCTTTAAGACAGTTGGGGGAATAAATTGAAACCATTTTCTGCCTTGAGTCCTCACACATTGCCATCTCTCCGCAGTCACAACTGCCTGTTCGCGGTGGACACGGTGGCGTCTCTGGGCGGAGTGCCGTTCTACGCCGACCAGTGGGGCGTGGACGTGGTCTACACCGGCTCACAGAAGGTGCTGAGCGCGCCGCCTGGCACTGCACCCATCTCTCTCAGCGAGGCCGCCTGGTGAGTATGATCGCAGGTTAACTTTCGGTAGTTCGAAACATGGAGTATATTAATATTCTCCTAGTACGGAGATGAGCATTATGTCATGAATATCGTTGCTGCGCGTTTCAACATTTCACCTTGAACATGAACCCTTAAAATTAGTGTTTTTAATTCAATCGTGAACTAAGAAATGTTACGTTTGATTTCAGGCAGAAGGTGATCAACCGCAAGACGCCGATCAGCTCGTTTTACTTCGATCTGACCATGCTGGCTAACTACTGGGGCTGCGACGACGGACCCCGCAAGTGAGTTGTATTAGGGAGTGTCCCGCTTGAACGGCCCCGCAAGTGAGTTGTATTAGGGAGTGTCCCGCTTGAACGGCCCCGCAAGTGAGTTGTATTAGGGAGTGTCCCGCTTGAACGGCCCCGCAAGTGAGTTGTATTAGGGAGTGTCCCGCTTGAACGGCCCCGCAAGTGAGTTGTATTAGGGAGTGTCCCGCTTGAACGGCCCCGCAAGGGAATTGTATTAGGGAGTGTCCCGCTTGAACGTCCCCGCAAGTGAGTTGTATTAGGGAGTGTCCCGCTTGAACGGCCCCGCAAGTGAGTTGTATTAGGGAGTGTCCCGCTTGAACGGCCCCGCAAGTGAGTTGTATTAGGGAGTGTCCCGCTTGAACGGCCCCGCAAGGGAGTTGTATTAGGGAGTGTCCCGCTTGAACGGCCCCGCAAGGGAGTTGTATTAGGGAGTGTCCCGCTTGAACGGCCCCGCAAGTGAGTTGTATTAGGGAGTGTCCCGCTTGAACGGCCCCGCAAGTGAGTTGTATTAGGGAGTGTCCCGCTTGAACGGCCCCGCAAGGGAGTTGTATTAGGGAGTGTCCCGCTTGAACGGCCCCGCAAGTGAGTTGTATTAGGGAGTGTCCCGCTTGAACGGCCCCGCAAGTGAGTTGTATTAGGGAGTGTCCCGCTTGAACGGCCCCGCAAGTGAGTTGTATTAGGGAGTGTCCCGCTTGAACGGCCCCGCAAGGGAGTTGTATTAGGGAGTGTCCCGCTTGAACGTCCCCGCAAGTGAGTTGTATTAGGGAGTGTCCCGCTTGAACGGCCCCGCAAGTGAGTTGTATTAGGGAGTGTCCCGCTTGAACGGCCCCGCAAGTGAGTTGTATTAGGGAGTGTCCCGCTTGAACGGCCCCGCAAGGGAGTTGTATTAGGGAGTGTCCCGCTTGAACGGCCCCGCAAGTGAGTTGTATTAGGGAGTGTCCCGCTTGAACGGCCCCGCAAGGGAGTTGTATTAGGGAGTGTCTCGCTTGAACGGCCCCGCAAGGGAGTTGTGTGCTGAACATGTTACATGCTCTGCAATCAACTTTCAGCTCAATTTGGGACATATTTTATCATACTTGACTAACTCCGGAGTAACTCCGCTAACTAAAACGAGCATATGATATGTTGTTTTCCTCATGTCTCTCGACTATTGAGGACCTACCAGAGCGCCACCTTCCCTGCTTTACCAGCGCCATCTGCCGTCCCCGTCAGGTACCACCACACTGGTCCGATCTCGAGCATCTACGCTCTGAGGGAGGCGCTGGCGATCGCCTGCACGGAGGGGTTGGAGTCGCTCTGGGAGCGTCACCAGCGCTGCGCCAGCCACCTGTACGCCGGTCTGGCCCAGATGGGGCTGAAACTGTTCGTCGAGAACGAGACCTTCCGGCTGCCGACGGTGACGACAGTGCGCGTGCCGGAGGGTGTCGACTGGAAGGCGGTCACCGCTCACTGCATGGCCAAGTGAGTTGCAGGGCGGGAAGTAGCGAGTCTTACAACATCGTCTTGTATTAGGCATGCTTTTAATATTCAACTTGATGCTAATTCATTTTAATAATTATTCACCGTAAAACGTTCTAAAACTTAAATGTTATCTACTGAACGAAATATTACAGCCTATGAGACAGGGGAGAGCCTATGAGACATCTGATGCTCTTGATTGTAACATCTGTATCGTTACAGCACTGACTTTATTTCGTTCCAGACACAAGCTGGAGATATCTGGGGGTCTGGGCGCCACAGCCGGTCTGGTGTGGCGGGTCGGTCTGATGGGAGCCAACGCCACAGAAGAGAAGGTCGACTTTGTGCTGGAGTGCCTCAGAGAGTCTGTGGACCAGGCCAAGATGTAAGCCAATACCTTGGCCTTTGCCAGTGAAAGCGAATGGGAGAGCTACCCTAGTAGACTGACCTGTGAGCCTTGGCCCGTGGTCTCATGGGCAAAACAGACCAACAAAGGGACCACGAGATGAAGATACAAAATGTAGATTGGACCAACACACTTGAGTGAATGGCAGATTAAGTATAGAGGCAAATGATTGTTGTTGAACCACTGGTTGAACCACTGGTTTTATTGAACCACTTTGTATTGAACCACTTTGTATTGAACGCATTTACCACTGGTTGTTACTTTTTGTACACGACTTATATATGGACTTTGGAAACGATATGATAAGGCAACGTATAGGTCAATTTTTACATTGCCTAAAAACCCCAATGGTGTATGCTGGTGCCACAGAATCATGCAAATGGCTTTTGATACATTTTATGCTGTCATTAGCCGTGGTCTGGTGTCCATGGCTTTATATCGCCTGCAAACGCCGAGTATTTTGATGTTAATGACAGTGCCTTGGTGTTTTGTCGCGAGTGTTGTCAGCTCAGAGTATATTCGTATTCAATTGTTACATATTTGTATACACCTGGAGGATATTTCTTGACACATTTGACTTGAATGACTCACACATTCTGAAAATGTATAATAAAGCAGTACTTTGTTGCCAATGTATGATCTGTGCATAACCCGGTGTGTGTTTTTAATCTGTTAATTTCCGCCGTCTCCATCGACATAGTTCACCATACGTAAACACGTTTGCTTCTTGGAGAGCTTGCTCGCGATTGTTCCTTGGATTTCCAGAATCCATGTGCGTATAGTCAATAACCATTCCGATTGCTAATAGTGTCTTGATACATTGTGGCAAAGGAGGCCTATGTGCAATACACACAGATGCCTTTCGACAGTGCATTGCAAGAGCGATTTGCATTGAATTTCCTTCTTTATTTAGTTTGAGCTTAGTCAGTTGATTGAGAAGCATATCTGTATCACAACTGACTCCGACCAAAATAAATCGTAATTTTACTAACATTAAACTTTTTCACACGTTTTGAAAATTAACAGTACACCTAAAGGGATATTGCCACCTCCGGAAGATTTCTAAAAAGCAACTTAAATGAATGGTGGGGATCAATAATCGGGTATGCTCAAGCTCAAACTTGCTCCTGCAGCACCCAAAGCAAGGTATCGGCAAATTATTTTGTATTTATTTCTGACTCCAAAACGTTGGTCCCATCTGTGCACAGTACTAGATTCATGATGGCCGCTCTCATCCAGTTTGGCAGTGAAATTGGCGCCCGCCCAAAGCCGAAGCGTCCGAATTCGCCGAGACTTGACCTTGAAAAGTATATCTGTGTTATAAGCAGAGTTCGCCATGGGCTGGGCCTGGACTGGGCCTGGGCTGGGGCTGGACTGGGCCTGGGCTGGGCCTGGGCTGGGCCTGGGCTGGGCCTGGGCTGGGACTGGGCTGGGCCTGGGCTGGGCCTGGGCTGGGCCTGGGCTGGGCCTGGGCTGGGCCTGGGCTGGGCCTGGGCTGGGCCTGGGCTGGGCCTGGGCTGGGCCTGGGCTGGGCCTGGGCTGGGCCTGGGCTGGGCCTGGGCTGGGCCTGGGCTGGGCCTGGGCTGGGCCTGGGCTGGGCCTGGGCTGGGCCTGGGCTGGGCCTGGGCTGGGCCTGGGCTGGGCCTGGGCTGGGCCTGGGCTGGGCCTGGGCTGGGCCTGGGCTGGGCCTGGGCTGGGCCTGGGCTGGGCCTGGGCTGGGCCTGGGCTGGGCCTGGGCTGGGCCTGGGCTGGGCCTGGGCTGGGCCTGGGCTGGGCCTGGGCTGGGCCTGGGCTGGGCCTGGGCTGGGCCTGGGCTGGGCCTGGGCTGGGCCTGGGCTGGGCCTGGGCTGGGCCTGGGCTGGGCCTGGGCCGGGCCTGGGCCGGGCCTGGGCCGGGCCTGGGCCGGGCCTGGGCCGGGCCTGGGCCGGGCCTCAACTTTAAGGAAATCACTGGGCTCTGGATGGGCCTGGGCCTGACAATTTTGAAGTAATGCGCGCGTCGCACAAGCTCAGGTCAGAGCTCAAAAATATTTTAACCAGCAGTTCACTTACACAGCAACACACTGTTGCTGTGGCTGTGACTTCTTTTTTTAGCATAGTTGGTTCATTGTTTCACATTTATAGTATACAAGTAAATATGCTAGGATAATGATTGCACATTTTGTGAAAATAATTATATGCTTAATCTGAACGGTCCAGACCGAGCCTGGGCCTCAATATTATGAATTTTACCTGGCCTGGTCTGGGCCTGCCTGGGTTTGGTGTTCATGGGTTTGTGCCGGGCCGGGCTGGAGGTTGGTGGGCCCGTAACGAACACTAGTTATAAGGTATTGGACACGAATCTCCTACGGCCCCAAAGTCAAGCCATAGCCATTCTTGCCATTCTTCTTCATGTTGTATTATGACAGAGGCTATGGTTGTCGGAAATATAATTAACTGTATACGCATTTTAATTTTAAAGCGTACTGACGGAATGGTGATGTTGAGTTTACAATATTCAAAAGCAAATCATAGTCCGCAAAGAAGTGATTCCGAATAGTGATGAGGCGACTCCAATTTTACGAATGTGTGCCAATCATGAGCGGCACGAATGCATTTTTTCAATCTAATGGGGGGAGTTTCGGGAACCAAATTTGACAGGTGAAATCGGACATGCTTAATCTACCGACACACACCAAAAACTCCATATTGGCCTGCGAGGTGTCAATATCGCTGTAATGTTTGATTCGTATATGTAGCGCTGTACATTTGAGACGCTGCATGCTCCCTGGTTTGGGGTAAAGCTTACGTAGTTATACAGCGCTCAAGTATTGTAGCATAGAGGTACAGTATACGTTCACGGCTCTCTATCCCTGTATTGCGGTATAGTCTACGTTCACGGTGCTCTATCCCTGTATTGCGGTATAACCTACGTTCACGGCGCTCTATTCCTGTATTGCGGTACAGTCTACGTTCACGACGCTCTATTCCTGTATTGCGGGACGGTCTACGTTCACGGCGCTCTATTCCTGTATTGCGGGACGGCCTACGTTCACGGCGCTCTATTCCTGTATTGCGGTACAGTCTACGTTCACGACGCTCTATTCCTGTATTGCGGGACGGTCTACGTTCACGGCGCTCTATTCCTTTATTGCGGTACAGTCTACGTTCACGACGCTCTATTCCTGTATTGCGGGACGGCCTACGTTCACGGCGCTCTATTCCTGTATTGCGGTATAGTCTACGTTCACGACGCTCTATCCCTGTATTGCGGTACAGTCTACGTTCACGACGCTCTATTCCTGTATTGCGGGACGGTCTACGTTCACGGCGCTCTATTCCTTTATTGCGGTACAGTCTACGTTCACGGCGCTCTATTCCTGTATTGCGGGACGGTCTACGTTCACGGCGCTCTATTCCTGTATTGCGGGATGGCCTACGTGCACGACGCTCTATCCCTGCATTGCGAGACCAGACGGCCTACGTTCACGGCACTCTATTCCCGTATTGCGGGATGGCCTATTGTATATACTATTCCTGATATGCTGTACAGTCTACGTTAACGACGCTCTATTCCTGTATTGCGGTACAGTCTACGTTAACGACGCTCTATTCTTGTATTGCGGTACAGTCTACGTTAACGACGCTCTATTCCTGTATTGCGGTACAGTCTACGTTTACAGCGCTCTATTCCTGTATTGCGGGACGCGCTCTATTCCTGTATTGCGGGACGGTCTACGTTCACGGCACTCTATTCCTGTATTGCGGGACGGCCTACGTTCACGACACTCTATTCCTGTATTGCGGTACAGCCTACGTTCACGGCGCTCTATTCCTGGATTGCGGTACAGTGTACGTTAACGACGCTCTATTCCTGTATTGCGGTACAGTCTACGTTCACGACGCTCTATTCCTGTATTGCGGTACAGTCTACGTTCACGGCGCTCTATTCCTGTATTGCGGTGCAGTCTACGTTCACGGCGCTCTATTCCTGTATTGCGGTACAGAATACGTTAACGGCGCTCTATTCCTGTATTGGGGTACAGTCTACGTTCACGGCGCTGTATTCCTGTATTGCGGGCATAGGCGTATCCAGTATTTCGCCAAGGTAGTACCCGCAGCCAGTTCGATGGGGCCCCGGAGCGTCAGGCCCCTTTCCAAGACTGAGGGCCCTTTTACCACCAGCCCAGCGAAAACAAAATGTTGTTGAGCTGGGGGTAGGGTAAATATTAAAAATGCGTTTTTGAGCGCGGGGTAAATAATGCAAATGAAAAGTTAATCTCACCGTTTCAGATAAAACATGTTTTTAAGTCGTGATTTGAAGTAAGGAAATGACATCCTGAAACGGTTATTATCTGGCTTAGAAGAGACCTCGGTGGTTCTGTTGGGCCCACCGAGGTCTCCAAAATCGGTATTGAAGGGACTAGCAGGGATCCCCCACAGACCGGCCAAGGGCGATCTAAGGCCGACCGAGCATGCCACAGTTTGGACGAGGGTCCCTCACGCTGACCAAACGTCCTTTCAGGCCGGTTCAGGGCCCCTTAGGCTGACTGAGGGCCTTTCAGACCGACTTAGAGCACCCTCAGGCCGACTGAGGTCCACTCAGGCCCACCAAAGGCTCCATCATATCGATCGAAGGCCCCTAGGGGCGGCTGAGTACAGCCTCATGCCGATCGAAGGTCCCTTGAGCCGACTGAAGGGCACTCCGACCGACCAAGGGTCCCACAGGCCGATCGAAGGCTTTCTCATGCTCATCGAAGGCCCCTCAGGCCGACCGAGGGCCACTCAGTCGGTCAAGGGCCCATCCAGCCGACCGATGGATCTTCCAGGACAACCGATGACCATTTGGACTGTCCAAGGTTCATCTCAGGCCGACTGTGGACCCTTCAGGCAGATCTAGGGCATCCTCATGCCGACTGAGGGCCCTCTCAAGCCGGCCAAGAGCCATATCAGGCCGACCAAGCACCTCCTTAGGCCATCCAAAGGCCATCCTAGGACGACCAACGGCCCCTCAGGCCGACTGAGGAGTGATGACCCCTCAGACCGACAAAAGGCCCATCAGAGCTCAGGCGGTCCAAGGGCAATCTCATGTAAACCAAGGAAACCCTAAAGGCAGCCGAGGGCCATCTCAGGCCGACCGAGGGCCCCTCAGGCCATCCGAATTTCACATTTAGAACGACTAAGGGCCCCTCAGACCGACTGAGTGCCCTTCAGGCTGACTGGGCCCCTCAAGCCGACTCCGGGCTCCTCAGGTAGACTCATGGCCCCTCAGGCCGAAGCTTCCCCTCAAGCCGACTGAGGGTCCTCTCAGACTAACTCAGACCGATTGAGGACCCTTAAGGCCGGCTGAGGGCTATATCAGGCCGACTGAGGGCTCCTCAGGCCGACTCAGGGCCCCATTAGGGCCCCTCGAGCCGAAGCTCCCCTCCCCCTCAGGCCGACTGAGGGCCCCCTAAGGCTGGCTGAGGGTCCCCTCAGACTAACTCGGGCTGACTGAAGGCTTACTCAGGCCGACTGAGGGCCCCTCAGGCAGACTCAGAGTCCCCTCAGGCCGACTCAGGGCCCCCTCAGGTCGACTCAGGTCCCCTCAGGCCGAAGCCCCCCCCCCCCACCCCTCTCATGCCGGCTGAGGGTCTCCTAAGGCCGACCGAGGGTCCCCTAAGGCCGAATGAGGGTCCCCTCAGGCCGACTGAGGGCCCCTCAGGCCCACTGAGGACCCCATGCCGACTGAGTGCCCTTCGGACCGACATGACGCTCTTCGGGCCGACAGGGCCCCTTCAGGGCTTGAGGGGCCCTCATACCGACTGATGGCCCCTCAGGCCGACTGAAGGGCCTCTCACGCCGACTGAGTGCCCCTCGGTCCGACTGAGGGCCCCTTCAGGCCGACTGAGGGCCCCTTCAGGCTGTCCGAGGGCCCTTCAAGGCGACTGAGGCCCCCCACGGGCCGGCCGATCGTCCCTAAGATCGACCAATGGTAAGTCTGGCTAGCCAAAGGCCCCTAAAACCGCTTAGGGCCCCTTCAATTAAATGGGCCCCTCAGCTCAAGGGGGTACCCGCGGGTGTCCCTCTATTCCTGTATTGTGGGACGGCCTACGTTCACGGCGCTCTATCCCTATATTGCGGGACGGCCTACGTTCACGGCGCTCTATTCTTGTATTGCGGGACGGCCTACGTTCACGGCGCTCTATTCCTGTATTGCGGGACGGCCTACGTTCACGGCGCTCTATTCTTGTATTGCGGGACGGCCTACGTTCACGGCGCTCTATTCCTGTATTGTGGTACAGTCTACGTTCACGGCGCTCTATTCCTGTATTGCGGGACGGCCTACGTTCACGGCGCTCTATTCCTGTATTGTGGTATAGTCTACGTTCACGGCGCTCTATCCCTATATTGCGGGACGGCCTACGTTCACGGCGCTCTATTCCTGTATTGCGGTATAGTCTACGTTCACGGCGCTCTATTCCTGTATTGCGGTATAGTCTACGTTCACGGCGCTCTATTACTGTATTGTGGTACAGTCTACGTACACGGCACTCTATGTATTTATTTAGACGTATAACGACATCCACAATACATACGGTGGCTTGTCATGTGGAGGCGAGAATGAAGAATGACAAAAACTACTATGGCAAGGAGACGAATAAGGATCAGGATGGTTGAGTAGGTATAGGACACAGGACTGAGAGTGCTGCTGCTGCCCAATGGCGCTGCGCACATCTGCAGTCTGTTGAAGGTTAGGTACAAGGATAACGATGGGGCTCTAAAACAAAATACATAACAAACAAACAATGAAGATGAAGATGAGTTCGCTGATCATCTCGTTATGTCGTATAATAATCTTCGAGTTCGCTACGGATCGTTCTCCATTCGGATGATTTTGTCTTAATTCATGATACATTCGCTACAGAAGGATATAAACACGATTAAACGGCTTCTGGTCGTCCCATCTTCTGACATTATTTATCAAACATTCCTTGCAGAACGTCTTGAACTGTTTTTATTCCACTTATGGGTATGTTAACAATTGCAATGTATGGATTTCACATATTTGTAAGTCGTTATCTTGGTTCCGTTTCTGTGCATCAATCTAAACCATGATTGTTCTACTTTCACGTATTTTTGGAGCGACTTCAATAATTTTTGTCGCAGAATTTCTTATACATTTACAAGCCGCGTGGTCGTCAGCATGAGACTTGAAGATTCAAACAAGGAACTGAGCGCAAGCGTATGTTAAAATTTGCCTCCAGTCAATCAAATTGAGAAAATAGATGGCAATATTCTTTAATATTCCACCTTATCTTGAGAAAATACCGACTGCAAAGTTACAAAAACAGCTTCTCCATTATCTTATCTCGCTCGTAGTACAAAATTGTTCTGTTAATACCTTCCACATACGACAAATTATGTGATTTTAAGGACTGCTTCCAAAATGCGTCTGCCGTACGCGTGGCCTCTTCCCCTATATATCCCTGTATTGCGGGACGGCCTACGTTCACGGCGCTCTATTCTTGTATTGCGGTACAGTCTACGTTTACGGCGCTCTATTGCTGTATTGCGGGACGGCCTACGTTCACGGCGCTCTATTCTTGTATTGCGGTACAGTCTACGCTTACGGCGCTCTATTCCTGTATTGTGGGACGGCCTACGTTCACGACGCTCTATCCCTGTATTGCGGTACAGTCTACGTTTACGGCGCTCTATTGCTGTATTGCGGGACGGCCTACGTTCACGGCGCTCTATTCTTGTATTGCGGTACAGTCTACGCTTACGGCGCTCTATTCCTGTATTGTGGGACGGCCTACGTTCACGACGCTCTATCCCTGTATTGCGGTACAGTCTACGTTCACGGCGCTCTATTCCTGTATTGCGGTACAGTCTACGTTCACGGCGCTCTATTCATGTATTGCGGTACAGTCTACGTTCACGGCGCTCTATTCCTGTATTGCGGTACAGTCTACGTTTACGGCGCTCTATTGCTGTATTGTGGGACGGCCTACGTTCACGACGCTCTACCCTGTATTGCGGTACAGTCTACGTTCACGGCGCTCTATTCCTGTATTGCGGTACAGTCTACGTTCACGGCGCTCTATTCCTGTATTGCGGTACAGTCTACGTTCACGACGCTCTATCCCTGTATTGCGGTACAGTCTACGTTTACGGCGCTCTATTGCTGTATTGCGGGACGGCCTACGTTCACGGCGCTCTATTCTTGTATTGCGGTACAGTCTACGCTTACGGCGCTCTATTCCTGTATTGCGGGACGGCCTACGTTCACGACGCTCTATTACTGTATTGCGGGACGGCCTACGTTCACGGCGCTCTATTCCTGTATTGCGGTACAGTCTACGTTCACGGCGCTCCAGTACCGCTGTTTTGCGGCGTGGTGCGCCGCTCCGGTATCCCTGCGTTGCCGCATGGTGTGAGCGTTCAGTGGACCAGTGTTACGTGCTGCGTGTTTAGTCCCTGGTGCATTTGCCACCAACTAGAATGTCTGGTGATTTAGAGATACTGTTGGTAACGGTGGGCTTCAATTTTCCGTGGGACCACGATCGGCCTGGCACGGTCATTTGCTGTACGGATTGTTTTGCCCTGCAAAATAGATGTGGCGAAGGTAGTGCACGCCGGAACCATACTGATATGAGTTATGACCATCACTGGCTACTGAGTTCAAGTGTGATCTGAATTTCCGCTGATTTGGAAACAACGCGAGAAGTTGTGACTGACTTATTCGCCTCCCAATAAATATTCAGGCATACAACATGGAAACTGCGCTCGAGGTAAGTTTGGATTCGATTCTGTTTGGTAGGTAGGATAATTATTTTAGGGATTACCATTGCCTGAGTAAGTCCAGGTAATCCCAATAGTTACATAGGGTCATGCCTGTTGACTTGGTATTTTCGGTCGCAGCGATTTTGAAGGGAATTTTTCCTCCATGCATGTCCTGTCCCCTCAAACATACCGACAGACATACCAACCGGTGGAAAATTTGCATTACGGAATGGCGAAATGTCTGGCACGACATTCACGTGTCATTGTACTGTACGGAGTGTGACGGCCGATACTCCTGTGGTGAGATTTAACGTACTCTGTGTACGGTGTGTGACGGCCGATACTCTTGTGGTGAGATTTAACGTACTCTGTGTACGGAGTGTGACGGCCGATACTCCTGTGGTGAGATTTAACGTACTCTGTGAACGGAGTGTGACGGCTGATACTCCTGTGGTGAGATTTAACGTTCTCTGTGTACGGAGTGTGACGGCCGGTACTCCTGTGTTGAGATTTAACGTACTCTGCGTACGGAGTGTGACGGCCGATACTCCTGTGGTGAGATTTAACGTACTCTGTGTACGGAGTGTGACGGCTGATACTCCTGTGGTGAGATTTAACGTACTCTGTGTACGGAGTGTGACGGCTGGTACTCCTGTGGTGAGATTTAACGTACTCTGTGTACGGAGTGTGACGGCCGGTTCTCCTGTGGTGAGATTTAACGTACTCTGTGTACGGAGTGTGACGGCCGGTACTCCTGTGGTGAGATTTAACGTACTCTGTGTACGGAGTGTGACGGCTGGTACTGTGGTGAGATTTAACGTACTCTGTGTACGGAGTGTGACGGCTGGTACTCCTGTGGTGAGATTTAACGTACTCTGTGTACGGAGTGTGACGGCCGATACTCCTGTGGTGAGATTTAACGTACTCTGTGTACGGAGTGTGACGGCTGATACTCCTGTGGTGAGATTTAACGTACTCTGTGTACGGAGTGTGACGGCCGGTACTCCTGTGGTGAGATTTAACGTACTCTGTGTACGGAGTGTGACGGCTGGTACTCCTGTGGTGAGATTTAACGTACTCTGTGTACGGAGTGTGACGACCGGTACTCCTGTGTTTAGATTTAACGTACTCTGTGTATAGAGTGTGACGGCCGATACTCCTGTGGTGAGATTTAACGTACTCTGTGAACGGAGTGTGACGGCTGATACTCCTGTGGTGAGATTTAACGTTCTCTGTGTACGGAGTGTGACGGCCGGTACTCCTGTGTTGAGATTTAACGTACTCTGTGTACGGAGTGTGACGGCCGATACTCCTGTGGTGAGATTTAACGTACTCTGTGTACGGAGTGTGACGGCTGATACTCCTGTGGTGAGATTTAACGTACTCTGTGTACGGAGTGTGACGGCTGGTACTTCTGTGGTGAGATTTAACGTACTCTGTGTACGGAGTGTGACGGCCGGTTCTCCTGTGGTGAGATTTAACGTACTCTGTGTACGGAGTGTGACGGCCGATACTCCTGTGGTGAGATTTAACGTACTCTGTGTACGGAGTGTGACGGCTGATACTCCTGTGGTGAGATTTAACGTACTCTGTGTACGGAGTGTGACGGCCGGTACTCCTGTGGTGAGATTTAACGTACTCTGTGTACGGAGTGTGACGGCTGGTACTGTGGTGAGATTTAACGTACTCTGTGTACGGAGTGTGACGGCTGGTACTCCTGTGTGGAGATTTAACGTACTCTGTGTACGGAGTGTGACGGCCGATACTCCTGTGGTGAGATTTAACGTACTCTGTGTACGGAGTGTGACGGCTGGTACTCCTGTGGTGAGATTTAACGTACTCTGTGTACGGAGTGTGACGGCCGGTACTCCTTTGGTGAGATTTAACGTACTCTGTGTACGGAGTGTGACGGCTGATACTCCTGTGGTGAGATTTAACGTACTCTGTGTACGGAGTGTGACGGCTGATACTCCTGTGGTGAGATTTAACGTACTCTGTGTACGGAGTGTGACGGCTGGTACTGTGGTGAGATTTAACGTACTCTGTGTACGGAGTGTGACGGCTGGTACTCCTGTGTTGATATTTAATGTACTCTGTGTACGGAGTGTGACGGCCGGTACTCCTGTGGTGAGATTTAACGTACTCTGTGTACGGAGTGTGACGGCCGATACTCCTGTGGTGAGATTTAACGTACACTGTGAACGGAGTGTGACGGCCGGTACTCCTGTGGTGAGATTTAACGTACTCTGTACGGAGTGTGACGCTCGCGGGGGGTGGGGGCAGATTCTGCCCCCCCCCCCCCAGAGGTCTCGAGAACCGCTCGGTCGAGTTCGATGGAGAAAGCGCCATTCAATTCGTCATGACAAGACCTCTCTTTTTGGATCCCGACATTTTTGTTTTGTTTTTAAGAATAGGGGGCCAGGGGGCAAAAAAAAATCCGAACATTTGGGGTGTTTTTTGAAAGGTCATTGCGGCCATGTGGCTCGACCGATTGTCATGCTTTAAACGTTGTTGAGCTTCAAATGTACTGGTATTTAATATATCAAAAGACAAGAAACAAAATAAAAATCATTGGCGTATTCAGGGAATGTAAAATGGGGGGATTTTCTGTTATAAAATATGTGCTGTTCGTGATTGTTTGGGACGACATGAACGTCACATGTGGGAAATATATTCTGTAATTTGTTAGATTTGATATATTGCGCATAGGCAGATCCTGGAAAAAAACATGGGGCACCATGCGCGTAACGCTTTTATCATCTTACTAATATGAAGTTGGACCTAAATTGAGGGTGGGTATCGCCTCCCATTTTTTTATCCTGAGTGCGCCTCTGCCCCAAAAATATGTACAATCCCAGTATCTATGATGTATATTGCATTGAAGTTGTTTCTGACCCATTTATTGCACTGCAAACCACGAAGGAAGTGTGCGACGCAAAACCGCATTCGTAATACCCTCCCCAAAACAGGAGCCTGGATCCGCCTCTGCTGGACCGATTTTTTTTCAAAATTATGACACAACACGTGCCATTCAATTTTGGGGAAAGTCACAACGTTCAGGACGATAGGTCTAACAGTTAAGAAGTGGGAAGTGAAAAACCACCGGGAGGGGCAGAATCTGCTCCCGCAGGGAATAGGGTTAAGCTCCCCAGGTTACCCCATATACCAATTTTGGCTATAATTGGTGACATGACGGTGTCATTTTGCACTTTGTTTTTGTCGATTTGTCGTGGAATGCCCCAGCTACAAAAAGAAGACCATTTTGATTTTTACGAATGTATTGCAATAGAACTATGAACTATGAACTTGGAACCATGATAGCTAGGAACAAACGGAAACGAGCAATGGAAAGCTCTTGAAACATGCAATCGACAAGGTTTCCTCAGATTTGAGCTTAGGGCAATAGTTTAAGCTTCAGAGCTCATCAAATGTCAAAAAGGCTACTTTTTACCAAACAGTTTTTCACGAACAGCTTTTTACCTAATAACGACAAGGCAATAATTTGGATGCCATCGTGTTTGTCTTGTTAAGGCACTTTGACTCATATTAGTGTTGACCAGGTTAGGTCAACGTACACATTTTACCTCAGGTCAAGGTTAAGTGGTAATCCAGGTAAGTCATGCTGCATATGTAAAGACGTGCCTCGACTAGCCAAACACATTGGTGTCGGCTTCACTTCTCTATCGTCAGTATTTCGAGAGTTATTGGCATACAACTGTTGGTGACCTTGGATGACCTCGGCTGACTCTGTAGAGGTCACTGAATAAAAATGGTACATAGGTAATCAAGAATGACCTATAATAACATGGTCCAGAAAGAATTAGGCTGATATCTTGCGTATTCTTGGAATAGGAAGCATTTTAATATTTCCCCATTGACGTATAATGGGGAGGTCACGAAATTGACCCGACCTTAGGTCGCTGATATAAAAAAATCCAAGATAAACGAATTGTAGATATATATATATATGACTTTATGAAATCCTGTAAGTTTAAAACCGATCATCCAAAAACTGTGACTGCGGTACGACCACAAGTTTTTTTTTGGAGGTGGGGTCACGTGACCTGGTCTGGTGACCTGACCTGAGATGACCCGAGGTATTATTTTTACATAATGTGGGCAATTGATGCCCGAACATCTGTGCCAAAAACGGCGGTGCTGCGTGCCGCCATTTTTCCGCTATCCTCGAAAAACCTGAGGGGGTGTCTAAACACCCCCCCCCCCCCTCCCCCCCCCCCCCCCCCCCCCCCCCCCCCCCCCGGCACGGCGCGGGTTAAAGGAAATAGTTCACCTTAAAAATGAGTTTTAAACTGAGATAGCAGTTTTGTAGCCCGTGTTGGGAAACCCCTATCTGCAAGTTTTCTTGACTGAAAAGACTCTCCAGCCGAATATATTTGAGTTTTTGGCGAAGGAATGCGGTGCTGGCGAAAGAATGTTGTACTGGTTCTAGCCCGGGCAGAGGCTATACCATCAGCCAATCAGCTTGCAGCTGGTGCTAGCGAGCGAACGCCGGCCGCCGGTTGGCACATCTCCAATGCGAGTATATCTTTACGCGACTACTTTCGAATCTGATTGGGTGAACCATTTTTTACATTCGCGTGACGTCAAGACTCTGACTCAGAGAGTATGCATATAGTTTTGATAAACAATAAAAATGTACGGCCTTTTGTCCTGAGTCGGCGCGATATAAGGCCACTTTTGACAATATAAAAAGAAATTGTATTAAAAAATATAATTAAATCGTGTTGGGTAAAAAATTTCCAAGGTGAACTATTTCCTTTAATGACGCCATGCCATGCCATTTTTGGTGGAAAAACAATAAATGTTTGAACAATCGTAGAAAATAGAGGTTTGAACAAATTGTAAATAAAAAACTTCCAAAGAAAGGAAATGACATTCTCTTTAAAAATGTCCATCTCGGATTTCCGAAATTTTGTGTGTTTGATCCCAAACAATTTTAAAAAAAACTTTTTTTCGGGAAAACAAATCCACAATTTTTGTTGTTGTTGTGAATATGACCAGTGAATTTCTTAAGTTCGAATACAAAAATAAGGTGACCGGCCCAAATCCGTGGAGGAAAACAAATGGGGGTACCTTTTTGCCACAAAAATATCCTCCCCCCTCACGGAGAGAGGCTGGATCCGCCAGTGCCGGTGCCTGTGTTGATATTTAACGTACTCTGACATTTAGCTTATCGCAAATTCCAAATATTTATGTTCTGAATTGGCCTATTCATGATACTATTTTCAGCTCACTTATATGATAGGAATAGGATTATCAAGGAAAATGTATTTACTAAATACATATAGCTTTTCGTAATAAGCTTGGACTTCTTAAAGGGAAATCATGACCTTTTGATTTTGTTAGCAACAATTTCTTTGGCTACCGTTATGGTCTTAAAATGATGTGATCTAAATTTATGAGTTAAATACAATTATTCCCTAATTCAAAGTTGGAAGTTTGGAAAAATGAAAAAGCAAGTACATACACTTCTTAAGGAGTTCGTGATTGGTATTTTCCCTCCATTCTTGGAAAGCGACACATCTGGCGCTTTTGTATCAATCTGTTCAACGTTGCTGAATGGGCACTTGTAAACAAATCGCCGACATTAAATAGGTCGCCATCGATGTGCATCGATGAGCGTCGGATTGAATTGCCAGTTTTTGTATTGTTTGTTAATTTTTGGGGACAAGAATGATTCTTGTTCATGATAATTTAAAGCATAGTGTTATATACAGTATACACCCAGAGACAAAACTATACAAAACTCCTAATGTTGAAAATAAATAAAGCAATTTTCAAAAAATGAGGGTCGCAACCACTAACTAGGCCGCCGTTATACGCATCAGTTAACTGCTATTTTGGTTACCTTTTTATTAAATGGCTGTTAATTGTACAGGTTCGTCGGGCATATAATCACAGTAATCAGAAGGCAAAATATATTTTCCACTTCATTGTGTAAAAAAGCAATACGGGAAAACTCCGCAGTTTGATGAGGACCAAATTAGTACTTGCAAGTACCGGTCGTTAAAGGGACACTACCTCTATCGGATGATATCGCAAAAACCGGCTTAAACAAGTCCTAAGGACTACTTATGGTTTTGAATTGTCATCGAAGGCTTACCCAAGGAGGGGAAATACAAAACAAAACAATAATTTATTTCATTTTTCATAAGAATCTAAAAACTGTTTAGGATGCCTACGCACCACTACATATATGGATTGGATTATGGAAGCGTTTGCTCCAGTTAAAGGAAATAGTTCACCTTGAAACTTTTTTACCCAACACGATTTGATTATATTTTTTAATACAATTTATTTTTATATTGTCAAAAATGGCCTTATATCGCGCGGATTCAGAACAGAAGGCCGTAAATTTGTATTGTTTATCAAAACTATATGCATACTATCTGAGTCAGAGTCCTGACGTCACGCGAATGTAAACAATGGTTCAGCCAATCAGATAGATAGATAGAGAGCGTAAAGATAGACTCGCATTGGAGATGTGCCAACCGGCGGCCGGCGATCTCTTGCTAGCACCAGCTGCAAGCTGATTGGCTGATGGTATAGCCTCTGCCCGGTCTAGAACCAGTACAACATTCTTTCGCCAGCACCGCATTCCTTCGCCAAAAACTCAAATATATTCGGCTGGAGAGTCTTTTCAGTCGAGAAACTTGCAGATAGGGGTTTCTCAACACGGGCTAAAAAAATGTTATCTCAGTTTAAAACTAATGTTGAAGGTGAACTATTTCCTTTAAAGGGATTATACGGTTTTCCGTCCTGAAAGTAAATGCACTCTTTTGCAGTTGTATGAGCTTTAAACACGTTTAAGACATATAACAGGAACCTCAATGCTCATTTAGTCCATTATTTCAGAAATTATCAGCGTTAAAACTTGGGCGTTTTTCGAGACTAGTATCAGATAACGAGTACTTGATCGGCACTAATGTCCACCACCTTTATCTTAAAGGAAATAGTTCACCTTGAATTTTTTTTACCCAACACGATTTGATTATATTTTTTAATACAATTTCTTTTTATATTGTCAAAAATGTCCTTATATCGCGCCGATTCAGGACAGAAGGCCGTACATTTTTATTGTTTATCAAAACTATATGCATACTCTCTGAGTCAGAGTCTTGACGTCACGCGAATGTAAACAATGGTTCAGCCAATCAGATTCGAAAGTAGTCGCGTAAAGATAGACTCGCATTGGAGATGTGCCAACCGGCGGCCGGCGATCGCTTGCTAGCACCAGCTGCAAGCTGATTGGCTGATGGTATAGATTCTGTCCGGGCTAAAACCAGTACAACATTCTTTCGCCAGCACCGCTTTCCTTCGCCAAAAACTCAAATATATTCGGCTGTAGAGTCTTTTCAGTCAAGAAAACTTGCAGATAGGGGTTTCCCAACACGGGCTAAAAAAACTGCTATATCAGTTTACAACTAATGTTGAAGGTGAACTATTTCCTTTAAGATCAATTTTAGAGTTTGGAATTATCTGCAAGTCTTACACTGGATCACACAATTATTATGCAATTCAAAACTGACGGGACTTTGTATTACTACAC
>JAXIVJ010000845.1:0-2500 GCA_036785665.1 Chirona hameri
GCATACTGCACCGCCTCCGGGCATACCACACCGCCTCCGGGCATACAACACCGCCTCCGGGCATACTACACCGCCTCCGGGCATACCAGACCGCCTCAGGGCATACAACACCGCCTCCGGGCATACAACACCGCCTCCGGGCATACCACACCGCCTCCGGGCATACAACACCGCCTCCGGGCATACAACACCGCCTCCGGGCATACCACACCGCCTCCGGGCATACAACACCGCCTCCGGGCATACCACACCGTCTCACGTCATCATCAGCAACATCATCAGCAACATCATCAGCAACATCACCAGCAACATCATCAGCAACATCATCAGCAACATCATCAGCAACATCATCAGCAACATCATCAGCAACATCATCATCAACATCATCATCAACATCATCATCAACATCATCATCAACATCATCATCAACATCAACATCATCATGAACATCATCATCAACATCATCAGCAACATCATCATCAACATCATCATCAACATCATCATCAACATCATCATCAACATCATCATCAACATCGTCATCAACATCATCATCAACATCATCATCAACATCATCAGCAACATAATCAGCAACATCATCATCAACATCATTAGCAACATCATCAACAACATCATCATCAGCAACATCATCATCAGCAACATCATCATCAGCAACATCATCATCATCATCATCATCATCATCATCATCATCATCATCATCATCATCATCATCATCATCATCATCATCATCATCATCATCATCATCATCATCATCATCATCATCATCATCATCATCATCATCATCATCATCATCATCATCATCATCATCATCATCATCATCATCATCATCATCATCATCATCATCATCATCATCATCATCATCATCATCATCATCATCATCATCATCATCATCATCATCATCATCATCATCATCATCATCATCATCATCATCATCATCATCATCATTATCATCATCATCATGCCCGGAGGCGGTGTTGTACCGCCTCCGGGCATACCACACCGCCTCCGGGCATACAACACCGCCTCCGGGCATACTACACCGCCTCCGGGCATACCACACCGCTTCCGGGCATACAACACCGCCTCCGGGCAAACTACACCGCCTCCGGGCATACAACACCGCCTCCGGGCATACAACACCGCCTCCGGGCATACTACACCGCCTCCGGGCATACCACACCGCCTCCGGGCATACAACACCGCCTCCGGGCATACTACACCGCCTCCGGGCATACCACACCGCCTCCGGGCATACAACACCGCCTCCGGGCATACAACACCGCCTCCGGGCATACCACACCGCCTCCGGGCATACAACACCGCCTCCGGGCATACAACACCGCCTCCGGGCATACCACACCGTCTCACGTCATCATCAGCAACATCATCAGCAACATCATCAGCGACATCATCAGCAACATCATCATCAACATCATCATCAACATCATCATCAACATCATCATCAACATCATCATCAACATCATCATCAACATCTTCAGCAACATCATCAGCAACATCATCATCAACATCATCAGCAACATCATCATCAACATCATCATCAGCAACATCATCATCCGAAACATCATCATCAGCAACATCATCATCAGCAACATCATCATCAGCAACATCATCATCATCATCATCATCATCATCATCATCATCATCATCATCATCATCATCATCATCATCATCATCATCATCATCATCATCATCATCATCATCATCATCATCATCATCATCATCATCATCATCATCATCATCATTATCATCATCATGCCCGGAGGCGGTGTTGTACCGCATCCGGGCATACCACACAGCCTCCGGGCATACAACACCGCCTCCGGGCATACTACACCGCCTCCGGGCATACCACACCGCCTCCGGGCATACAACACCGCCTCCGGGCATACCACACCGTCTCACGTCATCATCAGCAACATCATCAGCAACATCATCAGCGACATCATCAGCAACATCATCATCAACATCTTCAGCAACTTCATCAGCAACATCATCATCAACATCATCAGCAACATCATCAACATCATCATCAGCAACATCATCATCCGAAACATCATCATCAGCAACATCCTCATCAGCAACATCATCATCAGCAACATCATCATCATCATCATCATCATCATCATCATCATCATCATCATCATCATCATCATCATCATCATCATCATCATCATCATCATCATCATCATCATCATCATCATCATCATCATCATCATCATCATCATCATCATTATCATCATCATGCCCGGAGGCGGTGTTGTACCGCATCCGGGCATACCACACCGCCTCCGGGCATACAACACCGCCTCCGGGCATACTACACCGCCTCCGGGCATACCACACCGCCTCCGGGCATACAACACCGCCTCCGGGCATACTACACCGCCTCCGGGCATACCACACCGCCTCCGGGCATACAACACCGCCTCCGGGCATACTGCACCGCCTCCGGCATACCACA
>JAXIVJ010000845.1:7500-17500 GCA_036785665.1 Chirona hameri
TATGCCCGGAGGCGGTGTGGTATGCCCGGAGGCGGTGTAGTATGCCCGGAGGCGGTGTTGTATGCCCGGAGGCGGTGTGGTATGCCCGGAGGCGGTGTAGTATGCCCGGAGGCGGTGTTGTATGCCCGGAGGCGGTGTGGTATGCCCGGATGCGGTACAACACCGCCTCCGGGCATGATGATGATAATGATGATGATGATGATGATGATGATGATGATGATGATGATGATGATGATGATGATGATGATGATGATGATGATGATGATGATGATGATGATGATGATGATGATGATGATGATGATGATGATGATGATGATGATGATGATGATGATGATGATGATGTTGCTGATGATGATGTTGCTGATGAGGATGTTGCTGATGATGATGTTTCGGATGATGATGTTGCTGATGATGATGTTGATGATGATTTTGCTGATGATGTTGATGATGATGTTGCTGATGATGTTGCTGAAGATGTTGATGATGATGTTGCTGATGATGTCACTGATGATGTTGCTGATGATGTTGCTGATGATGACGTGAGACGGTGTGGTGTGCCCGGAGGCGGTGTTGTATGCCCGGAGGCGGTGTGGTATGCCCGGAGGCGGTGTAGTATGCCCGGAGGCGGTGTTGTATGCCCGGAGGCGGTGTGATATGCCCGGATGCGGTACAACACCGCCTCCGGGCATGATGATGATAATGATGATGATGATGATGATGATG
The DNA here is from genome assembly GCA_036785665.1 of Chirona hameri. NCBI lineage: Eukaryota > Metazoa > Arthropoda > Thecostraca > Balanomorpha > Balanidae > Chirona > Chirona hameri. The sequence goes on from JAXIVJ010000845.1 coordinate 8,224, forward strand.
ATGATGATGATGATGATGATGATGATGATGATGATGATGATGATGATGATGATGATGATGATGATGATGATGATGATGATGATGATGAGATGATGATGATGATGATGATGATGATGATGTTGCTGATGATGATGTTGCTGATGATGATGTTGCGGATGATGATGTTTCGGATGATGATGTTGCTGATGATGATGTTGATGATGATGTTGCTGATGATGTTGATGATGATGTTGCTGATGATGTTGCTGAAGATGTTGATGATGATGTTGATGATGATGTTGATGATGATGTTGATGATGATGTTGATGATGATGTTGATGATGATGTTGCTGATGATGTCGCTGATGATGTTGCTGATGATGTTGCTGATGATGACGTGAGACGGTGTGGTATGCCCGGAGGCGGTGTTGTATGCCCGGAGGCGGTGTTGTATGCCCGGAGGCGGTGTGGTATGCCCGGAGGCGGTGTTGTATGCCCGGAGGCGGTGTTGTATGCCCGGAGGCGGTGTGGTATGCCCGGAGGCGGTGTAGTATGCCCGGAGGCGGTGTTGTATGCCCGGAGGCGGTGTGGTATGCCCGGAGGCGGTGTAGTATGCCCGGAGGCGGTGTTGTATGCCCGGAGGCGGTGTTGTATGCCCGGAGGCGGTGTAGTTTGCCCGGAGGCGGTGTTGTATGCCCGGAGGCGGTGTGGTATGCCCGGAGGCGGTGTAGTATGCCCGGAGGCGGTGTTGTATGCCCGGAGGCGGTGTGGTATGCCCGGAGGCGGTACAACACCGCCTCCGGGCATGATGATGATGATAATGATGATGATGATGATGATGATGATGATGATGATGATGATGATGATGATGATGATGATGATGATGATGATGATGATGATGATGATGATGATGATGATGATGATGATGATGATGATGATGATGATGATGATGATGATGATGATGATGATGATGATGATGATGATGATGATGATGATGATGATGATGATGATGATGATGATGATGATGATGATGATGATGATGATGATGATGATGATGATGATGATGATGATGATGATGATGATGATGATGATGATGATGATGATGATGATGATGATGATGATGATGATGATGATGATGATGATGATGATGATGATGATGATGATGATGATGATGATGATGATGATGATGATGATGATGATGATGATGATGATGATGATGATGATGATGATGATGATGATGATGATGATGATGATGATGATGATGATGATGATGATGATGATGAAGATGATGATGATGATGATGATGATGATGATGTTGCTGATGATGATGTTGCTGATGATGATGTTGCTGATGATGATGTTGTTGATGATGTTGCTAATGATGTTGATGATGATGTTGCTGATTATGTTGCTGATGATGTTGATGATGATGTTGATGATGATGGTGATGACGATGTTGATGATGATGTTGATGATGATGTTGATGATGATGTTGATGATGATGTTGATGATGATGTTGATGATGATGTTCATGATGATGTTGATGTTGATGATGATGTTGATGATGATGTTGATGATGATGTTGATGATGATGTTGATGATGATGTTGCTGATGATGTTGCTGATGATGTTGCTGATGATGTTGCTGATGATGTTGCTGATGATGTTGCTGGTGATGTTGCTGATGATGTTGCTGATGATGTTGCTGATGATGACGTGAGACGGTGTGGTATGCCCGGAGGCGGTGTTGTATGCCCGGAGGCGGTGTGGTATGCCCGGAGGCGGTGTTGTATGCCCGGAGGCGGTGTGGTATGCCCGGAGGCGGTGTGGTATGCCCGGAGGCGGTGTTGTATGCCCGGAGGCGGTGTTGTATGCCCTGAGGCGGTCTGGTATGCCCGGAGGCGGTGTAGTATGCCCGGAGGCGGTGTTGTATGCCCGGAGGCGGTGTGGTATGCCCGGAGGCGGTGCAGTATGCCCGGAGGCGGTGTTGTATGCCCGGAGGCGGTGTGGTATGCCCGGAGGCGGTGTAGTATGCCCGGAGGCGGTGTTGTATGCCCGGAGGCGGTGTGGTATGCCCGGAGGCGGTACAACACCGCCTCCGGGCATGATGATGATAATGATGATGATGATGATGATGATGATGATGATGATGATGATGATGATGATGATGATGATGATGATGATGATGATGATGATGATGATGATGATGATGATGATGATGATGATGATGATGATGATGATGATGATGATGATGATGATGATGTTGCTGATGATGATGTTGCTGATGATGATGTTGCTGATGATGATGTTGTTGATGATGTTGCTGATGATGTTGCTGATGATGTTGCTGATGATGTTGCTGATGATGTTGATGATGATGTTGATGATGATGTTGATGATGATGTTGATGATGATGTTGATGATGATGTTGCTGATGATGTTGCTGATGATGTTGCTGATGATGTTGCTGATGATGTTGCTGATGATGTTGCTGGTGATGTTGCTGATGATGTTGCTGATGATGTTGCTGATGATGACGTGAGACGGTGTGGTATGCCCGGAGGCGGTGTTGTATGCCCGGAGGCGGTGTTGTATGCCCGGAGGCGGTGTGGTATGCCCGGAGGCGGTGTTGTATGCCCGGAGGCGGTGTTGTATGCCCGGAGGCGGTGTGGTATGCCCGGAGGCGGTGTTGTATGCCGGAGGCGGTGTTGTATGCCCTGAGGCGGTCTGGTATGCCCGGAGGCGGTGTAGTATGCCGGAGGCGGTGTTGTATGCCCGGAGGTGGTGTGGTATGCCCGGAGGTGGTGCAGTATGCCCGGAGGCGGTGTTGTATGCCCGGAGGCGGTGTTGTATGCCCGGAGGCGGTGTAGTATGCCCGGAGGCGGTGTTGTATGCCCGGAGGCGGTGTGGTATGCCCGGAAGCGGTGTAGTATGCCCGGAGGCGGTGTTGTATGCCCGGAGGCGGTGTGGTATGCCCGGAGGCGGTACAACACCGCCTCCGGGCATGATGATGATAATGATGATGATGATGATGATGATGATGATGATGATGAGGATGATAATAATGATGATGATGATGATGATGATGATGATGATGATGATGATGATGATGATGATGATGATGATGATGATGATGATGATGATGATGACGATGATGATGATGATGATGATGATGATGATGATGATGATGATGATGTTGCTGATGACGATGTTGCTGATGATGATGTTGCTGATGATGATGTTGTTGATGATGTTGCTGATGATGTTGCTGATGATGTTGCTGATGATGTTGCTGATGATGTTGATGATGATGTTGATGATGATGTTGATGATGATGTTGATGATGATGTTGATGATGATGTTGCTGATGATGTTGCTGATGATGTTGCTGATGATGTTGCTGATGATGTTGCTGATGATGTTGCTGGTGATGTTGCTGATGATGTTGCTGATGATGTTGCTGATGATGACGTGAGACGGTGTGGTATGCCCGGAGGCGGTGTTGTATGCCCGGAGGCGGTGTTGTATGCCCGGAGGCGGTGTGGTATGCCCGGAGGCGGTGTTGTATGCCCGGAGGCGGTGTTGTATGCCCGGAGGCGGTGTGGTATGCCCGGAGGCGGTGTTGTATGCCCGGAGGCGGTGTTGTATGCCCTGAGGCGGTCTGGTATGCCCGGAGGCGGTGTAGTATGCCCGGAGGCGGTGTTGTATGCCCGGAGGCGGTGTGGTATGCCCGGAGGCGGTGCAGTATGCCCGGAGGCGGTGTTGTATGCCCGGAGGCGGTGTGGTATGCCCGGAGGCGGTGTAGTATGCCCGGAGGCGGTGTTGTATGCCCGGAGGCGGTGTGGTATGCCCGGAGGCGGTGTAGTATGCCCGGAGGCGGTGTTGTATGCCCGGAGGCGGTGTGGTATGCCCGGAGGCGGTACAACACCGCCTCCGGGCATGATGATGATAATGATGATGATGATGATGATGATGATGATGATGATGATGATGATGATGATGATGATGATGATGATGATGATGATGATGATGATGATGATGATGATGATGATGATGATGATGATGATGATGATGATGATGATGATGATGATGATGATGATGATGATGATGATGATGATGATGATGATGATGATGATGATGATGATGATGATGATGATGATGATGATGATGATGATGATGATGATGATGATGATGATGATGATGATGATGATGATGATGATGATGATGATGATGATGATGATGTTGCTGATGATGATGTTGTTGAGGATGATGTTGCTGATGATGATGTTGCTGATGAGGATGTTGCTGATGATGATGTTGCTGATGATGATGTTGCTGATGATGATGTTGATGATGATGTTGCTGATGATGATGATGATGATGATGACGATGATGATGATGATGATGATTATGATGATGATCATCATGATGATGATGATGATGATGATGATGATGTTGCTGATGATGATGTTGCTGATGATGATGTTGATGATGATGTTGCTGATGATGTTGCGGATGATGTTGCTGATGATGTTGATGATGATGTTGCTGGTGATGTTGCTGATGATGTTGCTGATGATGTTGCTGATGATGTTGCTGATGATGACGTGAGACGGTGTGGTATGCCCGGAGGCGGTGTTGTATGCCCGGAGGCGGTGTATTATGCCCGGAGGCGGTGTTGTATGCCCGGAGGCGGTGTTGTATGCCCGGAGTCGGTGTTGTATGCCCGGAGGCGGTGTTGTATGCCCGGAGGCGGTGTGGTATGCCCGGAGGCGGTGTTGTATGCCCGGAGGCGGTGTTGTATGCCCTGAGGCGGTCTGGTATGCCCGGAGGCGGTGTAGTATGCCCGGAGGCAATGTGGTATGCCCGGAGGCGGTGTAGTATGCCCGGAGGCGGTGTTGTATGCCCGGAGGCGGTGTGGTATGCCCGGAGGCGGTGTAGTATGCCCGGAGGCGGTGTTGTATGCCCGGAGGCGGTGTGGTATGCCCGGAGGCGGTACAACACCGCCTCCGGGCATGATGATGACAATGATGATGATGATGATGATGATGATGATGATGATGATGATGATGATGATGATGATGATGATGATGATGATGATGTTGCTGATGATGATGTTGCTGATGATGATGTTGCTGATGGTGATGTTGTTGATGATGTTGCTGATGATGTTGCTGATGATGTTGCTGATGATGTTGCTGATGATGTTGATGATGATGTTGATGATGATGTTGATGATGATGTTGATGATGATGTTGATGATGATGTTGCTGATGATGTTGCTGATGATGTTGCTGATGATGTTGCTGATGATGTTGCTGGTGATGTTGCTGATGATGTTGCTGATGATGTTGCTGATGATGACGTGAGACGGTGTGGTATGCCCGGAGGCGGTGTTGTATGCCCGGAGGCGGTGTTGTATGCCCGGAGGCGGTGTGGTATGCCCGGAGGCGGTGTTGTATGCCCGGAGGCGGTGTTGTATGCCCGGAGGCGGTGTGGTATGCCCGGAGGCGGTGTTGTATGCCCGGAGGCGGTGTTGTATGCCCTGAGGCGGTCTGGTATGCCCGGAGGCGGTGTAGTATGCCCGGAGGCGGTGTTGTATGCCCGGAGGCGGTGTGGTATGCCCGGAGGCGGTGCAGTATGCCCGGAGGCGTTGTTGTATGCCCGGAGGCGGTGTGGTATGCCCGGAGGCGGTGTAGTATGCCCGGAGGCGGTGTTGTATGCCCGGAGGCGGTGTGGTATGCCCGGAAGCGGTGTAGTATGCCCGGAGGCGGTGTTGTATGCCCGGAGGCGGTGTGGTATGCCCGGAGGCGGTACAACACCGCCTCCGGGCATGATGATGATAATGATGATGATGATGATGATGATGATGATGATGATGATGATGATGATGATGATGATGATGATGATGATGATGATGATGATGATGATGATGATGATGATGATGATGATGATGATGATGATGATGCTGATGATGATGTTGCTGATGATGATGTTGCTGATGATGATGTTGTTGATGATGTTGCTGATGATGTTGCTGATGATGTTGCTGATGATGTTGCTGATGATGTTGATGATGATGTTGATGATGATGTTGATGATGATGTTGATGATGATGTTGATGATGATGTTGCTGATGATGTTGCTGATGATGTTGCTGATGATGTTGCTGATGATGTTGCTGATGATGTTGCTGGTGATGTTGCTGATGATGTTGCTGATGATGTTGCTGATGATGACGTGAGACGGTGTGGTATGCCCGGAGGCGGTGTTGTATGCCCGGAGGCGGTGTTGTATGCCCGGAGGCGGTGTGGTATGCCCGGAGGCGGTGTTGTATGCCCGGAGGCGGTGTTGTATGCCCGGAGGCGGTGTGGTATGCCCGGAGGCGGTGTTGTATACCCGGAGGCGGTGTTGTATGCCCTGAGGCGGTCTGGTATGCCCGGAGGCGGTGTAGTATGCCCGGAGGCGGTGTTGTATGCCCGGAGGCGGTGTGGTATGCCGGAGGCGGTGCAGTATGCCCGGAGGCGGTGTTGTATGCCCGGAGGCGGTGTGGTATGCCCGGAGGCGGTGTAGTATGCCCGGAGGCGGTGTTGTATGCCCGGAGGCGGTGTGGTATGCCCGGAGGCGGTGTAGTATGCCCGGAGGCGGTGTTGTATGCCCGGAGGCGGTGTGGTATGCCCCGATGCGGTACAACACCGCCTCCGGGCATGATGATGATAATGATGATGATGATGATGATGATGATGATGATGATGATGATGATGATGATGATGATGATGATGATGATGATGATGATGATGATGATGATGATGATGATGATGATGATGATGATGATGATGATGATGATGATGATGATGATGATGATGTTGCTGATGATGATGTTGCTGATGAGGATGTTGCTGATGATGATGTTTCGGATGATGATGTTGCTGATGATGATGTTGATGATGATTTTGCTGATGATGTTGATGATGATGTTGCTGATGATGTTGCTGAAGATGTTGATGATGATGTTGCTGATGATGTCACTGATGATGTTGCTGATGATGTTGCTGATGATGACGTGAGACGGTGTGGTGTGCCCGGAGGCGGTGTTGTATGCCCGGAGGCGGTGTGGTATGCCCGGAGGCGGTGTAGTATGCCCGGAGGCGGTGTTGTATGCCCGGAGGCGGTGTGATATGCCCGGATGCGGTACAACACCGCCTCCGGGCATGATGATGATAATGATGATGATGATGATGATGATGATGATGATGATGATGATGATGATGATGATGATGATGATGATGATGATGATGATGATGATGATGATGATGATGATGATGATGATGATGAGATGATGATGATGATGATGATGATGATGATGTTGCTGATGATGATGTTGCTGATGATGATGTTGCTGATGATGATGTTTCGGATGATGATGTTGCTGATGATGATGTTGATGATGATGTTGCTGATGATGTTGATGATGATGTTGCTGATGATGTTGCTGAAGATGTTGATGATGATGTTGATGATGATGTTGATGATGATGTTGATGATGATGTTGATGATGATGTTGATGATGATGTTGCTGATGATGTCGCTGATGATGTTGCTGATGATGTTGCTGATGATGACGTGAGACGGTGTGGTATGCCCGGAGGCGGTGTTGTATGCCCGGAGGCGGTGTTGTATGCCCGGAGGCGGTGTGGTATGCCCGGAGGCGGTGTTGTATGCCCGGAGGCGGTGTTGTATGCCCGGAGGCGGTGTGGTATGCCCGGAGGCGGTGTAGTATGCCCGGAGGCGGTGTTGTATGCCCGGAGGCGGTGTGGTATGCCCGGAGGCGGTGTAGTATGCCCGGATGCGGTGTTGTATGCCCGGAGGCGGTGTTGTATGCCCGGAGGCGGTGTAGTTTGCCCGGAGGCGGTGTTGTATGCCCGGAGGCGGTGTGGTATGCCCGGAGGCGGTGTAGTATGCCCGGAGGCGGTGTTGTATGCCCGGAGGCGGTGTGGTATGCCCGGAGGCGGTACAACACCGCCTCCGGGCATGATGATGATGATAATGATGATGATGATGATGATGATGATGATGATGATGATGATGATGATGATGATGATGATGATGATGATGATGATGATGATGATGATGATGATGATGATGATGATGATGATGATGATGATGATGATGATGATGATGATGATGATGATGATGATGATGATGATGATGATGATGATGATGATGATGATGATGATGATGATGATGATGATGATGATGATGATGATGATGATGATGATGATGATGATGATGATGATGATGATGATGATGATGATGATGATGATGATGATGAAGATGATGATGATGATGATGATGATGATGATGATGATGATGATGATGATGATGATGATGATGATGATGATGATGATGATGATGATGATGATGATGATGATGATGATGATGATGATGATGATGATGAAGATGATGATGATGATGATGATGATGATGATGTTGCTGATGATGATGTTGCTGATGATGATGTTGCTGATGATGATGTTGTTGATGATGTTGCTAATGATGTTGATGATGATGTTGCTGATTATGTTGCTGATGATGTTGATGATGATGTTGATGATGATGGTGATGACGATGTTGATGATGATGTTGATGATGATGTTGATGATGATGTTGATGATGATGTTGATGATGATGTTGATGATGATGTTGATGATGATGTTCATGATGATGTTGATGTTGATGATGATGTTGATGATGATGTTGATGATGATGTTGATGATGATGTTGATGATGATGTTGCTGATGATGTTGCTGATGATGTTGCTGATGATGTTGCTGATGATGTTGCTGATGATGTTGCTGGTGATATTGCTGATGATGTTGCTGATGATGTTGCTGATGATGACGTGAGACGGTGTGGTATGCCCGGAGGCGGTGTTGTATGCCCGGAGGCGGTGTGGTATGCCCGGAGGCGGTGTTGTATGCCCGGAGGCGGTGTGGTATGCCCGGAGGCGGTGTGGTATGCCCGGAGGCGGTGTTGTATGCCCGGAGGCGGTGTTGTATGCCCTGAGGCGGTCTGGTATGCCCGGAGGCGGTGTAGTATGCCCGGAGGCGGTGTTGTATGCCCGGAGGCGGTGTGGTATGCCCGGAGGCGGTGCAGTATGCCCGGAGGCGGTGTTGTATGCCCGGAGGCGGTGTGGTATGCCCGGAGGCGGTGTAGTATGCCCGGAGGCGGTGTTGTATGCCCGGAGGCGGTGTGGTATGCCCGGAGGCGGTACAACACCGCCTCCGGGCATGATGA